>JAECUM010001581.1:0-120407 GCA_016617855.1 Megalonaias nervosa | reverse complement strand
AACCCCAGTCATTTTTCTGATATTGAAATAACTGCAGACACTTGATTTCTTCATATAGATCTGTTTAACAGCATTCCAAAACAGTTTCATTTTTTAAAATATCTTTATTAGAAAAAAAAGTTATGCAACTTTTAAGTTCCAAAATATTTACAAATTTCTAGAATTTGTGTCTTATATAAATGTATCCAGATTATGTGGCAGTCATGGAACCGAAGTAAAATGTTCTTTCCATAAAAAATGTTATAACTTTCTTTTTTGTTGAGATATTATTATGAAATTTGATATTCTGATTGCATTTTTCCAGCTGAATTCAATGCTCTCATTAAATCTGTTGTCCGACTTCAGTATTTTCATTTATAAATGAAAAGCATATAAACATTTCACAACTTTTATGACAGTTAACTTAATACAAATATATCACATTAGCAATAGTTCATATGTATGTAAAATAACTTCGAAAACAACAAAAATGCAATGTTTATTCATAATTGTCATTGAAACAATGTTGCAAGACCTAATTTCAAACATACTTTGATGTTAAACAATGTCACTTAGAACTAACGTTTCAATATCATATACCTGCAAAAAAATGTATCACTTTCAGACTTTGTAAGTTTTTGTTTTGTATTTTGAAAATATTGTTGATCCCATCAAATGTTATCAATACATTGGGAATTTAAGAACCCGCTTGAAGTGTGCGGTTAGTTAATTTGCTATGCTCGTCAAAGTAAAACAAAAACAATAATTTAAAAAAATGTTCATATCAAAATGTTGCATTTGTCTGATAGTGATGCGATTTTTTTTATCATGATGCTATTTTTTCCCTCATTATTTCTTCAGTGTCCCATTACAAAATTTAAACAAATGCAATAACAAAATGAATTTAAGGTTCAACATATTTTAAAACCAATTACCGTTTGTCAGTTCAGATATTTATAGCATTGACACCTTGGACCTATTTATAGTGGTCGAAAATCTATGCTTTGCGTGCTCATTTTGTGACTCTATACTGTCTAAACCATACAACAAGCATTAATACAATAAAAACTATAAAAAATCATCTTACCATGTTCTTCTGGCACACCAATTTGTACAAAATTAATAAGTTTAGTTTTGGAACATCAGTTGTGGAAAAGTTGACATCATTATCAGCTGTTAGAAAATTCAAATATGGCAGACAATGTCGACACGGGGAGATTGAAATGTTTTACAAATTCGATGCTTGTTGCGGTTGGTTTATAAACGTTTCTGATATATAAATTTGGTAGCAAAATAAAGCTTGGAATATGCCAATTGTGATGATATATGATGCATTTATTTAAATTGCCAAACTTTTGGTCAAATCTGCGTAAAGTTTGAGGGATTATTTCTTCGTGTAGGAATATCATAGGAACGTTCTACAACCACTGACCGAATTGTTTACATCTCCTCTGATTGGAGAGAAAATTTCATGAATATTCATGAAGTTTTAATAACACGCATTTTGTAACAAAGAAGAGAGGTGTCACGTGACCCCGGCATGATCAATGCTTATTTCCAATCCAATGATGTGTGAAATCTGTTACTTTCAATAATTATAAAGTAATAATTCCATTAATATAGTGTCAAATATAAAAAGAAAACATGCCCATTGTAGATAATTTTATTAGCTTTTACAATATATAAAATGTGTTGCAATCAGATGACATGTATTGACACTGCAGTGAAAATTCTACACTTGGTCAACAGTTTCATCAGATTTTCCAGGTAAACTGGCGCCTTGTCCATGTAGACCAGGGTTGCTACCATATGTCAGTCAAGCCCTAAGACAGGCTGATACATATGGACCTCTGGCCATTGCTATTATTGACAGTACATCACATTGTCAACTGCCACTACATATTGCACACAATATTCATACTGTCATAACATTTTTCAACCATTTTGTTGAAATTTTCCATATACACTAAACAATTAACACTTATTTGAATACAGAATACTTCAGTTTTCTAATATAGGTTACACTGATGATTATTTCATTCAGTAAATACAGGCTGATGATTGCAATGATTATTTCATTCAATAAATACTGGCTGATGATGGCCATGATGGTTTCATTCAGTAAATACTGGTTGTTGATAGCTATAATGATTTCATTCAGTAAATATTCACTGATGATGGCCATGATGGTTTCATTCAGTAAATACTGGTTGATGATAGCAATGATGATTTCATTCAGTAAATATTCACTGATGATGGCCATGATGATTTCATTCAGTAAATACTGGCTGATGATAGCAATGATTATTTCATTCAGTAAATACTGGTCGATGATAGCCATGATGATTTCATTCAGTAAATATTCACTGAAGATGGCCATGATGGTTTCATTCAGTAAATACTGGTTGATGATAGCAATGATGATTTCATTCAGTAAATGCTGGCTGATAATAGCAGTGATGATTTCTTTGAACAAATACTGGCTGAGGATAGCAGTTATGATTTCATTCAGTAAATACTGGTTGATGATAGCCATGTTGATTTCATTTCATTCAGTAAATATTTGCTGATAATAGCCATGATGGTTTCATTCAGTAAATACTGGCTGATGATAGCAGTGATGATTTCATTTAATAAATGCTGGTTGATAGTCATGATGATTTCATTCAGTAAATACTGGCTGATGATAGCAGTGGTTATTTCATTTAGTAAATACTGGCTGATGATAGCCATAATGATTTCATTCAGTAAATACTGGTTGATGATAGCAATGATGGTTTCATTCGATAAATATTGGTTGATGATAGCAAAGATGAATTCATTCAACAAATACTGGCTGATGATAGCAAAGATGGTTTCATTCAATAAATACTGGCTGATGATAACAAAGATGATTTCATTCAACAAATACTGGCTGATGATAGCAGTGATGGTAACAATTTCGAATGTTTGAAAGCAGATAGCGTGGCTGGAGAAACGATCCTGGAAGTACCACTTATTTATTTTGAGCCCAGAAATGATGTTGCATACATGCTGGATAAAAATGAATAGCCTGCTTGTCCCCACCCCCAATCAATGTTCTTTCAGATGTTTAAATGGATAATACCAAGTCTTTGAACTATTTAAGGCTATTTTTATGAGGATTTATTACATTAGATCAGACCAATCTTTATACAGATCAGAGAGTAAGTAGAGCAGGCTAGAAAGACAACAGACCCATGAGAAAATGGAAGCCTGACACCTGACAATTCAAAACCATTTTTTTTTTTTTTTGCATTGGTTGTTGCCATGGGTTTGGTAACATAAATCTGATACTGATTCATACTGGGCTGCTGAAGATGTGATATCAGTGCCATACTTAAAAAAAGATGAGTAGAAAATAAATTTCTTAATATTCTAATCAAACAATGAGAATGCTGAATGTGACCTTATATGGAAGATCCACCCAATAATTAAAAATACATACATTTATCATGGTTTATTTAGCAGATATGAATCTCATGTCTGATGACGATACATGCCCTTGGAAATGTCATTTGAAATTCTTGGTTTATGACCCTGCTAAACTAAGCAAGTTTGACATGAAATTGTTTCAAGTATGCTAGGTAAGCAGTGGATATTGCATCAGCTGCCATATTTACAAGGGTAAAACAGGCAGAGACCTTGACAGTTAATGTGAAGGACTTGAATTAAATGTTGATGAGTAAAGTCAAGCAACTATTATTGTGACTGCTTTGCTCAGCAAGTATTGTCTTTTAAATAAAAGACATAGCCTAATAACAAACTTGATTTGCTAACACCTGTACATGTTGAATCCTTGTTGCATAGGTATTGAAGGTTAAGAAAAAACTAAACCAGGGCAAGAGTATTTTTTGTGGAGAGGAAAACATGGTAAAATATGATGATTAGTGCGATGTAAATATTGTCACGTGCTCACCCCAGTTTAATTTCCCTGCGCAAGCTCACTTATATTTAGAAAATTACTTCCTGTTTCAAAACTTAAGCAATCCTTAAACTGAGACCTTGAATCGTCTGATAACAGACGAAATCCCTGTAAAAATAGTGGCTTCTTACACCAACTTCATGTATGTGAGGAAATTATTTATCTAAGTATATAAACAACATAAAAGCTGAATGAGAAAAATAGGGGATTCATTTTAGTCTTAAAATGTCAATAAACAGATCAACATATTGCAATTTACGTATTGTCTTCGTAGTCAATAAATAAATTAATATAACACTTATACACAACAATACACAGATCCAGTTAAGTTTTTTTGTATAATTATAATGTTTGCCTTGGGGGACTGTCTGCTGCTACTGATGAAACTGTTTTGGTTCATTCTGTCAGTGAGTGATTCAGCGGCTACTGAATGGCACGTGGTTGTACAGAGGTCACAGCTGGTCTGTGAAACTCCCTGACAGAATGTTATGGATAACCCTTGAGTAAAGTTTCTTCAGCGGAAACTGAAGGAGCCCGGCGAAGAATGGGCTGTCCAACGAAGGTTGGGATGACAGCAGCAACAGTGTGGACTTCACTCATTGGGTTTAGTTTGAATACGCCATGTATCGCAGACATTAGATTCTTGGGTGAATAAACGGAATTTGAATGAAGTGAATGCCCCTGGGTGAATAAATGAAATTGAATAAGTGAATGCCCGGGGGGGGGCTGCATTATTTAGGGTAAGTAACATGTAGTAGCACAGACACTCATGTGTCCATTGAACACTGTAGGTGTTGATGCGGGCATGGCGGCGGTTTGGACAGAATTATTTGTGCTGTCGCTCTCAGCTTGAAACTAAGAACAGTTGAACGAAGATGCTGCACGTGACAGCTGGGACTGTTTTGATTGGCTGGCACATGATGTATTAATATCTCACACATGTTAATGCAGACTATTAGCAGGAATAGTAGAATGGGTCACCTATTGCTGTGTATAAACTATGCTTAAGCAAGCACTTAAGCGACAAGAATGTACATATAATTATAACCAAGAGTCTCAATAATTTGTATAAAATAATACTATAGATCAAATAGAATTTACTGTAATTATTTCAAAATATTCATAAGGGTAACATTAAGATCCCAATAACAAACGGATTCAAATAAATGGAATTAACACACGAAACGGGTGACCATTTCTGTTACGATAAAAATATCAAGTCATATAAATGTACTGAAATAGTGTTATGGAGGCCTTATATCCCTCCAAAACAAAGATGGCGGACATCGTAAAATACATTGAACATTGTACATAATATCAGTCATAGAGAACATTTGTTTTGTAATACATCGAACTTAACATAGTCTCAAAATATCCATCTGGACATGAAACTATTATATGTGTGATTTACAGCATTGAAACAATGTAAACAAATGATATGACACACTGGAGGTGCCTCCAAAACAAAGATGGCGGACATCGTAAAACACATCGATCGTTGTGCATAATATAAATGATACAGAACATTCTTTGGCAAAACATCTTAACAGTCTCAAAATACCCATATGGACATGAAACTAGTATATTTGCATTCATGTAAAATTCGTAACAATATGATCTTGGTTTTTCATGAAACATAGGTAGCAATCATCAATACCATAAGTTGGGCAACAGATGCACATGTAATGAAGCCCACAAGTGTTGTGGATTGTGTAAAATAAACATTGGAGGGGTAGATTTAAGTGAACAATTTAACAAATACAGTTGAGTACTAAGGAGATGCAAGAAATGGTGGAGGATACTATTTTGATACCAGCAACACAGAACCTGTTGCTGTTGCTATTTCCAGGATGGAAACTAGCTTTGTCTGTATGATGAAAATTCATCCTGGTGACTTTCTGGAAGATTCCAGAAGCCTGCTCTACGACCCAGTGCATGACCAGTAGTCATCTTTTTTCCAGACCTTGCCTTCATAATGGTTGGAAAATTTATGCTCTATGAAAAATTTATTTTGCTTTGCATCTGCTAGCATGAATTAGGAAGTTTTAATACATGTATCATAATTATTGAGTGTGTTTGTCCTCAGTCGGGGTTCCCGCAGTCATGGAAATACTGGAAAAGTTTGTAAATGACAAGGGCCTTGAAAAGTTCTGAAATTAAGACATTCAGAGTATGGAAAAGTCATGGAATTTGGTTGCATTTTCATTTGCCAACACAAAACTTGTATCAACCTAACTAAGTTTGATAATGGATTTGTTAGAGTAGGTTCCTCTAAAACTTCACAGACTACATCAAGGGATCTTACTGCCATTCAAAGTCATTGTATTCATGGTACTCAAAAGAGAATGACCTATCCAGTAGGATGAAGTATGCCTAAAGCCAGCTGTGAAATGTTTTTGTGTTAAATTTATGTGTTAGGTAAGCATTAGAGATCGTAAATTTAAGTAGTTGGTACACTTGAAATTGGTGAAAAGTTCTTGGAAAAGTCATGGAATTACATTTTTTAAAGATTGCAGGAACCCTACTCAGTCCAAATGTGATTATGACTGGAATTAAGCTCTCTTGAGAGTTCTTGATGTTTATGGTTATGGTTTCTGTTCACCTTGCCATCAGGCTACTTCATCCCCACTACTGCCACCGCACCACATTAGAGTAACTTTTTATTGTGTATTATTTCAATTGAGTTTATTTGTCTTCTTTTGTTTTTCCAGTCTTTGGTTAGGTATTAGTTTCCCAACCCCTGCTGGTCAAGTTTGTGGCCTATCTTGCCTTAATTTTGTTGAGATGCGAATCTCTAAAATGTACATTGTTTTCAATATATTTTTGCATAGTTCTACTCTCAGAGAGGGACTCAAAAACTTGCATATTCTACTGTGTGTTTAGTCATCCACACCCCTTATATTTCTTATTTTAATTTACAAGATGTTATGCCTTTTTAAGTCCAGTCAGTTTACCTTGTTGGTTGTTTGCTTTCTTCATCTACAATACCAAGCTAATTAAGTATTCCTGGTATCTTTTTGATTAAATCTTTAGTTGTTGTTGTTTTGATTCATATTAAATAGAGATTCACTGGGCAAATGAAGTATTGCCTATTTTAATTTGCATTCAGTCTAGTTTCCATGCAAATTCATATACATTAATTTTGTTATACCAGATTTGTTGTTGTTTTCAAAGTTTTTCTTTATCTGAAAGTCAGTATGTTGGTAAGTGTGGGCAGAACATCCCATCTACCTGGCATGTACCAGTTGTGTAAGGACTGATGGTTGCCCTTTTTGTTGTCTGCAGTCAGATGAGGTCAGGGAACTCACTGAATAAAGATGTACATACAAAAGGGAGAAATAAAAGCATCCTCATCCTTTTCAGAATTTTCCATTGAGTATCACCAAATGATTGCTTTAGTCGCTTCACAGACACTTGGGGCAAAAAGGGCCACTCCCAAGGATAGTTGGTCAGGAATCCATCACTGCACCACATGGGGTTCAGAGCAGGGCTAGATCAGTCTCTTCAGACAGTCATAAGGCCCATTGAACCAATCCCACAGGAATTGATAAGAAGTCCCTTACGACTTGGAACAGGCCTAGATCAATCTCTTTGAAGACTCATAAGACCCACAGGAAGTTTGCAAAGGCTCTGTTGTTGAGTCCATCTAGGCTCAAAGAATGACTGGATCAGTCTCTTTGAAGACCCATAAATGCTCATAGGGCCCCTCCCAGGAGAGTTAGTAAGGTATCCATTGTG
The DNA here is from genome assembly GCA_016617855.1 of Megalonaias nervosa. Lineage (NCBI taxonomy): Eukaryota > Metazoa > Mollusca > Bivalvia > Unionida > Unionidae > Megalonaias > Megalonaias nervosa. Next base: position 112,747 of record JAECUM010001581.1, on the reverse strand, counting down.
GAGTCTCTCAGGGTTCAAAGCAGGACTGGAACAGTCATTTTGGAGGCAATAAAGGTTCATTGGAATCCTCCCATTGGACATGTATAAGAATCATGGTGCCCCACACAAGGGTGGAAATCAGTAGTCATTGTGAGTTGCACTTAGCTTGTCCCCCCACCCTTGACTGAGTGACAGCACCCAAAACTCATTTTCAGTAACAGAAGCCACCCAGTAAAAGAAGAGCAATGATCAGAGGAAGGATCTTCCAGTGGATGAGTCACCTGAACAATCAATGGCAGGTGTCCAGTCATTATCAGCCAGTCATCTGTCTTTTAGTAGCAGTCATTAGAGCTCCCTCTGTATGGAGATAGGGATCAAGTTGAAATCTTCCTCCCCCAACCACTGCAGTACCCTCTAGGAAGTAAGCAATAAGGCACCAGACATGGGAAAGGGGTCAGACGAACATTTCCCCCTTCCCTTTTATCTTAGTCCTTTTGGGATGTGGGGTCATCCAATGCAGGGAAGAGATTGGTCCTTCCCGTTTATGCATCCATGGGGTTCAAGCTTTTTGCTTTATATGATCAAGGTCCTCTTCCGGTGCAAGGACTGACTTTGTCCTCTCATTTAGTGGAGATTAAGCAGGGAGGGGGTAGGCCCTTCTCTTGCAATTGACCGCAAAAGTTTGAGAGGTGCTCTGGTTCTTCTGCAGGGATAATCTTCTAGCTCTGTGTGAGGAGTTACAGAACCAGGTTCCTCTTACCTCAAAATCTGCCAAACAGAGGGACTCGGTACCCAAGAGTCCCGCTTAACAGGAGCAAAAGCAGGATGATGATGTATTGTTTGTCCTGGTGGACTCTCGTGAGTTGGACTCAGAACAGGATAAGGTTGCACCCCCACCCGTTTGGTCCTCTTTTTCTAACCATCATATCTTTTGATGGGTTGGTTAATGAAGTTTACTCTCTTCTGCCCCAGAATTTGTGCACCAAGCTTTCAGGTTTGGAGAAAACAAACATTTCTTCAGTTTAGGGAAACTTTAGGGGAAACCTCACACACACATGTCTTGTTTCCCTATTTGACCATGGTTAAAGAGCGTCCTGTTGTGATCAGAAGTTCACTTGCAGTGTAGGGGGGTTGTCTGTCTCTTGCCTTCCCCCCCCAAACCATCTGTGTTAAGACCTCTGGTATCTACTTCTAGCTATATGGTCCACACTTCTGCCTGGCTCCTTAAACCTTCCACACTAGATGCTGGGTTATTACAAGTTGGTATTTCCTGAGGGACCTTTGGCTGACTTCAAGTCAAGACAATGAAAGCCTTAAAATTAAAGGCCAGGGCACTGGTGACCACAGCCTCACATATTGATCTTTTCTCAGCCACCTCCTTCAGTGCACTGAAGGAGGATCCTCTGTCACTAGTTGCCCTTCGGTGCCTACTGGAGGCAGTGGCCAAGACATCTCAACATGCCTTGTCCATGTCCGTGACTTTCAATGCAGGGATGCTGCTTTGGAAACTTCCAAGGTCTTACTGGAGCACAGCAACAACCTTTTGAAGGCTGAGAATGAGACTCTCTTTGGAGATCTTATTGTCACTCGTTTTTCAGGACCTCAGACATCAACAGCACCTTTTCCTCACATTCACTCATTTACCACCATTACCAGCTGGAAAGTAGGTTCAACCTGACTGCTCCAAGGGGCCATCAGCCAAGTTCTTAAGAGCCATGCAGCACCAGTGCAACAAGCATCCCCAATTCACACTGCCTCCTAGGCAGTTATGCAATATGTGAGGTTGCCAGAGAGGCTAAGGGAGGAAGTTTTTTTTTATTTTTGTTCACAAATCTGGACCAGTTTCTGGCTGAAGTTCAGATGTACACACCCCCCCAACCCTACTTACATTTGTTTGCAGATGTGCCTGATTCAGAATGGGTTTTGTATCTGGATCTGGAATGACTGATTCTTCAAAGTTTATGGTCCCAGAAAAAAACTTTCCTCCACATGAACAATTTGGAAATGAGGAAAGTGTTATTAGCCCTTTGGGGGTGCATCAACAAAACAGCAAGTCACTGTGTGATGGTCTTGGATAACATGATTCTGGTGGGTGCATACCTCACGAGACAAGGAGGCACACATGCATCTTCTCTTGGCATGAATGTTTGGAACCTCCTTCATAGGGCAATCTCAAAAGGGGTTACCCTCCGTGTTGGCAAAAAGAATATATTGACTGACAGTGATTGAAGGATGGAGAAGATAGTCCTCATGCAATGGTTTCTACACTAATCTCTTGCAAATTCCCCATTCAGACTTTGTGGGATGCTAAAGTTGACTTGTTTGCAACAAGGCTAAACAACAAGTAATTCACAGCAAGTTTCCCTTTTTCATTTCCACAGACCTGAGAGCCTGAGCAGTGGAGGCTTTGAATTTGAAGTGGGATTGTCTGTTAGTTTACTCCTTCCCACCCTTCAGGATGACCCCACAAGTACTTTAGAAAGTAAGGACATCCACTGCTCAGCTCAGTCTGACAGTCCCTCTGTAGCCCCAGCCATCATGGTTCACTGATCTGATCAACCTGACAGTAGACCAGCCCATCACATTACCCAAGAAGAGGGACCTTCTGTCACTGAAAGACGGGATTGATACTATGCAACAGCCCACAGATTCTCCACTTAAAAACTTTGCTTCTCTCAAATGATCTTTCTGCCAGAAGAAGTTTTCAAGCAGAGTTGCAGAGTGTGTCATTGAAACCAGGAGATGCTTCATCCAAGGTCTGTGATGCCTAATCCAAGGAGTGGTTTGAAATCTCATATTACTGACCTGATCAGGTATTTCAAGCTATAGAGACTAGTGTCTCACTATCTGATGCCTGGATGGAATCTCTCGTGTGTCTTGTGGCTTTTAACTACCCCAAATGCATTTAGGACAAAGCTTCTATCGAGAACCTTTCCTGCAAGATGGTTTTTCTGCTCTGCTCTCCTTGGCATCCATGAGAGCTAGGAGCAAGTTTCATTCTCTGTCCATACAACCAGGCTGTCTGCAGTTCAGTGGCTACTACTAGTCAGTTTCTCTCCTTTGCCAACCAGGTTTTTTAGCAGGCACCCAGCTTCATATGTGCTCTGCTCCCTATACAGATTCCCAGTCTAAAAGAAATCTGCTGGGGATAATCAAAATCAACTTTTATGCCCAGTTAGGGATTTAAATTTCTGTTGTCTGCCTCTGAAGGGAGAAGAACTGGTAGGAAACATCTTTTCCTTCTTCATAAGGGCTCTACTGATATTTCAGCTTCCACTATTTAGATTATCAAGAGAGTTTATCGGTCCCTTACTGAGAGGGACCTTTCATTCATGAAGCTTAAAGTCCATGAGATTTGTGCCATTGCTACCCCATGGGCCTGTCTGACTTAGTTGTCTTTGGAAGATGGGATGAAAGCTGCATTTTGGCAATCGTGCAGTATCTTCTCCTTTCACCTTTTTCTTTGGATCCCATAATCCTAGTACTAGAAGTGGCCAAAGCAAATGCCATCTTACAGTAGTGGAGCCTCCTACCATAAAGGTGAGTATATCCTTGTTTTCCGTTCTGTTTCAGCTTCCCACTGATCTGTGCAATAGCAACAGGGTTTGTATTGCTGATATTAAAAAGTTGGGGATTGGGTAAAACCAATTTTAATGATGCAATACTCACCAGTTGCTGTTGTCAGATTCCCTTTTCACACATTGCACAGATGCCCACTAATGGTCTTCGTCTTTAAAAAAAAGATGACAATGGGCATGCACCGAGTCATAGGGTAGGTTCCTGGAATCTGCCAGAAAGATAGGAGGATGAATTCTTATCATTGAGACAGGATGAGTTTCCATCCCAGAGAGGATAGCTATGCATTAGCAACAGATAAGTATTGCGTCATTAAAATCAATTTCCCCCTCCTCCCCACAACAAACTTCTACATTTTCAGCAACTGAATGTATTCATTGTAAATGCATATCAGTTGTATCTGAAATTCTCACATGTGCAGGACAAAAGAAGCTGCCATGGTATTCCATGTTTCATTATTGAAGACATTGGATCAGACTCGAGAGATGTGAGTAACTTCTAAACTATCACAGTGACCATCTTGAAAATCTATCGGTAGTTATTGATGGATGGTGTTGTAAGATCTAGTTGCTCCTAAACAAAAATGGAGCCAGTCTAACATCCGATATGGCCACCACAGCAGCCATCTTGTATTGTTACTTTTCCTGAATGATAAGTCATATCACCATGAAATTTTCACTGGACAACTTACGTTATCTGGTCGTCTTGAATAAAAAATTGTCCAATCTGATAATGATATGGCCACTTGCAGTTTATTGAGAATCTTATTATTAGCCCACCCAGATGGAAAGTTATATAAGCATTTGGTTTAGCACTTGAACTGTTACAATGTCTACTTCATGAAATGGTGTTGATCAGATATACAGTATAGCCACTGTGGCAGCCATCTTGAAAATCTTGTTATTGCTACTCCTAAAAGGAAAGTCATGTTGACGTGGGGAAGACTAATTATGATATCTAGTTGGTCCTGAATGAAAATGGTGCCAGTCTGATGTCTAATGTGGCTGCCAAAATAAACATTCTTAAAATTTGTAATTACATCTTCTAAATGGATGGTCTTATCAAGATGATAGTGTCAGGTTTTTGTTTAGTCCGATATATCAGCCAAAAACCTTTGCTAATACTGATGGATGGTTTGAGGTCAGCTCTCATCTGTTCAGGAAATCATGCAGTTGATGCAAACGGATATGTCAACAGTACTGTACATTTTAGCATAAGCTGCTATCTTGAAAATCTTTTTATCACTACTTTTCCTAAATGGATGGTCATATTAAAGTATGACCATCAGTTTAGGAAGAGTTGTGATAACTGGATTTTCATTTAAAAGTTTCTTATGTTGTCCAGTATGTCATAAATGAAAATTGTGCAGAGCTGAAATTTATGGCAACCACAGCAGCCATCTTGAAAACCTATTGCTACTCCTAAATGAAAGTCATATCTTGAAAATATTGTTATCTCTGCACATCCCACACGGATAGTGTATCAACTTACGATGCTTAGTTAGTCCTAAAGGAAAGTGGTGCCAATCACAACTGTCCTAAATATCTTGTCACTACTCCATCTGAATGAATGATCATTATGACATGTTTTCACCACAACACTTACGATGAAGTCTGCTTTGGATTAAATGAAAATCATGGCAAGCTGATGTCCACTATGTGCACCACAGCAGCTAATTTGAAAACATCACTAAAGGAAGATAATGGACTCTTGTATTATAATTTATTTGCCCTTTATGCAGCACATTTTGCAAAATATGAAGTATTTGTTTCCTTGAAATTGTTTTTGTGCTGTTATGTATTTATTGATGTACTGAATATACTCAGTTACAGTTCAGTCCAACTTCACACAACAAAGACCTGTTCTGCTGTCATAATGCACAGGCAGATCAAGGTCTTTAATGTTTCTTTTACTAAATAGTCCTAACAACCTGCATAGATTCAGATCTGTGGGCACATGCAACAGCTGATGTTGGTCTGTGTAGTTTGCAGTTGGATGTGACTAAGAAGTGAGTATTTATGATAAGTTTTTAAATGGCTTGTTTCATAAATATTGTATGCTATACTGTGGCATACCATCTAAGACCTGCAAACCCTTACTGTTTTTGCGGTGTTACGGAAATGACTTTTAAAATACGGACTTACGGAATAAAAGCACAGATTACGGAAATGTGATTGTGATAAAATAAGGATCCTATCGCATCCATATTGGATTTGGATCCTGGTTTCATATTAGATTCATTGCAATTGCCACGGAACCAGGCTATTTTTACAGGAGTACTTCAGATGCTTTAAACTGCATGTATTTTATGATGCAAAATGTCTGAATCAGACCTGTGCACTCTCCGTATTTTTCCGTATTTAGTACGGGAAAAAATATCAAATACAGAAATACAACTTCAAGAGCTAAATCCATTTTTGTGCGAGGTAAAATACGGAAAATTTGTATTTGGCAAGTACGAAAAACAAAGAAAGAAAAGAAGTACGAAAATAAAGCAATAGCATTCCGCCATAGTTAGCTCTGTATTAAATAGAAGGGTCGTGTGCAAAATGCTCTGCAACTGCGCATGTGTAGAATTTCTTTGTCGTTGCGTCTGTAGTGTAAGCAACATCATGGCTGAGTGTGGTTCGGGAATGTATTTGAAATGGTGTCTATGAGGAAGAGAGTGGCTGAAGAAGAATTAAACTTCAATCAAAGACATGAAGCGACGAGTACAGCAGTTTCTCACATCGTACAGCAAGACCTGGCCGTTCATTTCTGCCAGCAGAAAGGGCAGTAGTTATGCCTACTGCAAACTGTGTGAAACTGATATATCAATTAGGAGTGGTGGCAGGAATGACATCTCTTGTCACAAAAAATCGGAGAAGCATAAAGTGATCGATAAGCAAGACAAATGGCTCCAATTACATCATTCTTTTCAAATAATATCAAATGTTCAACCGACTGTGATGAACACTCTCTGCATGTGACTCGTGCTGAAGTTACGATGTGCGAACTCATCGCTTACCACAATCTGCCATTAGCAACAGCTGATTCCTTGAGTGATGGCTTCAGACTTATGTTTCCAGATAGCAATATTGCTGCAGGTATGTAGATATTTATTTATTTTATTTTATATCATGTTTATCTACTTTTATGACATTTACTTACCAGGCAAATCTAGGCAATTACAGTAATCTAAAACCTTCATGTATGTATATTTACCAAGTGAAGCACACGTACACAGTTGGTACCAGGCACCTGTTAAATTTAATCCCAGCTAGTTATTCGAATTTGCCAAAACTGACAAATTCTAAAATAGAGTCGTTTCAATGGACCATTGTTTGAATAGTTACGGTGTGAACACCTTTACTGAACAAACTTGTATATTGTACAAATTACAATTTCAGTATTTATGTTTCAGATATGAAGTGTGGCGGAAAGAAAGCAACTGCTCTTGTGAAGACTTTGGGAAAGGCACAACAAAGAAGCTTGTTTGAGAGGATGCCGACTGCAGCCTTCACACTTTTGACAGATGGCAGTAATGATAACAGGAGCAAGCAGTTCCAAATTGTAATTAGATCAATGGACCAAAACACAGGACTTTTTTCTTTCGGAGCTACTTTCCCTCCCTGTCTGCACTGGATCTGCCACAGGAGAAAACACATTCAAAATCCTGGATGGGGAAATCAGTGCACGCAACTTACAGTGGAATAATTGTTTAGCACTTGGATGTGACAGTGCCTCGGTTATGACTGGGAACAAAATTAATGTAATTTCCTACATTAGAAATAAGCATGACAGTGTATTCTTGGCAGGATGCCTTCATGTTGTGCAGCCCAAAAAGGAGCTAAGTGTTTACCTGATGAGATCTTGCAGGATGTATATTATTATTTCCAGAAAAGCGAGAAATGACAGCACAAATTCTATAGTGTTCAAGGTCTTTTTGACATTGAGCAGAAGAGAATGCTCAAGCATGTTTGTACCAGATGGCTAAGTATTGGTCGTTGCCTGGAAAGATTGCTACAAAATTGGGAACCTCTGAAAAAGTTCTTTAAATCAGAATTTGATGATATCAAGACCAAGTTAGTTTCATCTTCAACACAGGTTGCCGAGAGCAGTGACAAACCATATGCACACAAGAAAGTAGAGAACATCCTGAAGTTCCAGAAATCGCCTACAATCAAGCTGTATGTTCTGTTTCTGGACTATACTGTCAAGATGTATGATGATGTGCTTGTCTGTCTCCAGTCAGATGAACCGGAGATACATGTACTGAGAAAAATGCTGGTCAACCAGATTGTGAAAGTACTTTGTCGTTTTGTCAAACCAGCTGCCATGTCAAGTTGTGTGCCTGAAGCTGTTGACTTCAAAAGCATCTACAGTTTAAAAGACAACAAGGACTTAGTCATAGGTGATGCTGCCCACAGCTTCATTGCCAACTCTGACAATAATGGTTTGAGGGAGATGCTGATCAAGCAGTTATATGGGGATGTAAAGCTGAACGTTAAGAGTGTTTGCAGTTACTTGATTGAGAAGCTTCCTCTCAAAGAACCAATCTTGAGACATGCAGTTGTAGCAGATGTTTCTTTGCAACAGACAGCCAAACTGAGTGATCTGACTTTCTTCCTGCATAGATTTCCAGCACTATGTCCTCCTGGTTGCACTATTGACACTGTTGCTGAGCAGTTTGTTATATATCAGTATACAGACCTATTCACTTGCACCAGACAAAGAATGGATGAAACCTGGGCTGCAGTTGGCAATAAGAAGGATGAAGAGGGGGCATTGTTCCTCAATGAACTTTCAGTTATAATGTGAGGAATTTTAACCATTCCCCACAGTAATGCCCACTGTGAGAGAATCTTTTCCACAGTGCGTAAGAACAGAACAGAGCAGAGGTCATCAATGGGAGACGACACTCTAGCAACATTGTTGCTTATTAAATCAAAACTTGGTTATCCATTGAATCCCAATGCCAGCACACAGTTGAACAACTACAGAAGTTAAAAAGTGCCTACTATGAAATGAATAAGACAAGTCAATGATCCTCATTCCAGCATACATACAGCACTGAACTTGACACTGCTTTGCTGTAACCTTCAGCATCTAAGCTCAACATTGATGATCATTAATAAATTATTTTCAACTGTTAATTGTTTCAAATATTGTAAATATGAAATATTTTGCATCATTTTTGCAGTATGGGTCATTGTATTGACAGTTTCGATACAAGATGCATCAGTAATGTTGTGCATTTCTATTGGTGTGCACTTGTGAAGAATACTGAAAGCTGACATGAAATACTGAAAATATCCCTGAAAATACCGAAAAGCATTATAAGGGGGTGCACAGCTCTGCTGAATGATCAGGCTGTTGTTTGTTTTTTTAATGGCATCTAACAAGAAAAAAATCCACTTGCCTGTAACTACAGTTTAGATCCATTCATATCGTTAATGCAGTGTTTAAAAAAATTGAAAAGCTAATCAATATATCTGCAGTACAGACAGGCAGATAAGTTTGCATTAAAATAATTTAAAAAGAATATGTGAATTAAAAGGGACAAAAACCACATAAGTGCTTTGTTCCATGTTGGGGGAGATAACTTGTTGGATAAGGCGTAGGAACATGCGTCTCGGCCTGATGGCCATGACATATTCCTATGTTGTATCAAACTAAAATTCTTTCTGCCAGCTTGTATGGTTTTTTCTATATATATCTTTTTTAAAATGTGAAGAAAGCTGATGTTGCTGCTAAAGATATTTATTAAAATAATGTAAATATTTATCGTATAGAATGAGTTTAACTTCTATAATAAGAATTGGTTAATACAGATAACACCTATAATTAATTCTCAATGTTCCTAAACATAAGTTGTACCAAAATGTTTGTAATTCAGTAGAAATGGTTGAAAAAGGTGGTGTTAGTGTTGACAGCTGGTGTCAAGTGCAGTGCTGATCTGTTCAGTTATTATGAGAATAAATTCAAAGGGTCTTTTTGTTTCCTTTTTTTCTGTACTGTTGCTGCTTGTTACTGTTGCTTCTATTTTCTTCCCACATTTTTTCCACTTCAGATATTATGTACAGTGAATGTCATTTTCAAATGAAGATACTGTACTAGTAGATAATGTACACCTAACTGCTGACAACATTGACCCACCATTGCAATAATGTACAAACTGTACTAGTGTATAATGTGTACCTAACTGCTGACAACATTGACTCACCATTGCAATAATGTACATTCAGATCAGGGTCTAAATTGTTTGCAGGAAATGCTAAGTAGAATGAACAGTATAGACCAAAATGTGCTTGTGCATACTGCAGTCACAGATCTGTGTCTATACTGCTTGTGGATATTCTAAGTAGAGCAGTGTAGACATGTGTTTGTGCATACTCCCATCACAGATCTGGGTCTATACTGTTTATTGGATATTCTAAGTAGAACAGTGTAGACAGATGTGTTTGTGCATACAGCCATCACAGGTCTAAGTCTATACTGTTTATTGGATATTCAAAGTAAAACCGTGTAGACAAAGATGTGTTTGTGCATAGTGCCATCACCTATCTGGGTGTCTACTGTTCACAGTCAGTTATACTGGATCTGCACTGTTAAGTCAGATGTACATTATACCTTCATGGAATGCAATATCTTACAGGTTTGCTGTCCTGGAATTTGAAACCATAGAAGAATTAACAAAGTGTTTAGAGACTCATGATCTGAAAGACATTCAGAACCACAAGATCCGTTTGAGCAAAATTGCTCTCGATGGAGAATCAGGTAAGTCAGAGATGTTACCATTATTTTCATCCTTTGGTTAAATGGAGAGCTACTTTCATGGATCACCACACCTTTTTTAGAAATATTTTATATGTTTTCACCTCCCCCTCCCTGCAAATGTTCTTACTATGACCAAAGATTCATAACCAGAAATCCTAACAAAGATTGTGTCGTCTTTCAGCAAAAGAAAGGCTGTGGGTTTAAACTCATTTGCATGTTTTAGCTTAAGCTCTGCATTTTACTGCCTTAAGGCTAAAACTCAAACTGGTTGTCATGGCATGCAGCAAAAGAAGATGCTTATCACCACTTACATTTGGGTCAGCTGTGATAATCAGATGGAACAATTTGAGGCTTTTCTACTAGAAATCCACCTCAGAAATACTTTCAAGGAAATGATAAAGAATAACAAAGGAGAACTCTTTAAAAAATGCTGTTGAGATCATTTGCACATTGAAGTAAACAAGACAGAATAGTACCATAACAAAAACATTACAATACTTTAATGGAATTATCTGCATAAGTGAAGTAAAGGGAAGTTTTCTAATAAGTTTATGCTTGCAAAAAATTGGAAATGTTGGGGTTTTTCCCAAGTAGAAGTTATCTTAAGTGATAAGTCACTGTAATGAATGCGGCGATAGTATGTGATATAAACTTGACATGTAGTAAACAAGATACAAGGATACACAATGACAGCTTCAGTATTTCTGAGTTTCCATTTGTAAGCAAAAAGACATGAGCATGTTCCAGTTCCTGGTGGACTTGATCTAGGTCACAACAGGCCCCTAATTTTATAAATGCTTTGCCCATAAAAAGTGTTATCTAATTTGCCAGAAAGAAACTTCAAGCCTGCTGAGGTTTATTTTTTAAGCTGGACCCCATCTGCAGATCCCTCCATTATAAAGATTGTCTGCTTAATTGTATCAAAAGCTATACATAAATTTCGTATGTACAAAGCAAATCACATGACCTTTAAATGGGGAACAGTGCTAATTCTGTTCTTCATTTTTCATTGGTTACCTATATTTAACACTCACTTTTACATCATGAATAAGTCAGAATAGCAAGAGCAGAGGTGTATGCCACAGTTATTCACAATTTACCACCAGAGCATATAGAAATTGTGAAATTTTTGGAAAAATCATTGGTTGTGAGGCCAGGCCCTTTTTTAACAGAATGTGAATGCAGGTTGAGTTACCAATATTACAAGTACAACGAACCAGTCATTTAATTTTTCTGAATGTGCTTGATGTATTAAAATATTGGTAAAAAGTATGGATTTGTCAGGCTAGTGGATGGTAAGTTTGGACAAGCGATTTGTTTTAAGGAGACTCGTCCTGGGCCTGTGACTAACAATTTCTTTGAATATTGGAGCATTGGACATTGGTTTGGTTAACATCATAACCTGAACATAAACATTGCTTTATGTGAAAAAGTATTTTGAGAGGCGAATAAACACAGTATGATTTTTGTTTATTTCTTTACATACTTAAAGTACGGGAATTTCAGCATTGTGTCAAAATAATCATGGTTAGCAGAGTCAGGTCATGTGATTTTTTTTTCAAAGTTACCTGTGCTGGGCCTGTGTCTGAAAACGTTTTTCTTTGAGAACTGTGTTTAAAGGTAAAACTTATCCTGATCTCTGTTGGTGGCTCATAGTTGAACTGAATGATTGGCTAGTGTACAGTGACTGCAAGAGCATGAATTTCCATGGACATGACACTAGTTCATTTCATATTATTTTTCTTCCCTCACCCACCCCATGCCAAGGGATACTGTTTCCTTTGTCATCTAGAAGAAGTGAGATTAATCACCTTGTCCATGGAAACAACATTCTTAGCAGGTCTTGAATTTGTCCAACAATTCCAAGTCTACTATGCTTACCATGATGCTATGCTTCATACTGTATGCTATATTTTATATATGGTGTAATATGATTGGGCAAAAAGTGGCAAGACTTCTTATAAATAGGGAATGGGTTGACTTAACTAGGGTTACAAAATGTAGTTGGAGGATTTATTTTATTTTGCTGTATTTACCTGTATATAATGTTTGGCTAAATGAACACAGCATTGATCCTGATCAACCAGATCTTAAAGTATTGGCATTTCATGATCTGTTCATTCCACTGTTATTTGAGAAGAAAGAGTTTGCTCATTATGAGCTGGTAGAACTGAACCTATTCTGTTAAGTTTAAAATAATGTTATGTATGGCATGAACAGATAGGAGTGGGTGTGTGATTTGGATCTTTAATGTAGCTTTAACAATTTTTCATTCATATCACTATGATATCAGCAGTGTGGCAGTTTATAGCGATGTCTAGCACTGGAGCGTCATGCTGCAGACATGTAGCATGATGTCCCACCCAGTCACATTATCCTTACACCAGGCCAACCAGTCCTAACACAAGCCTCTTAATGCTTAGTTCCTAGCAAGTACAATTTTTATTAGTCTTTGGTATGACTTGGCTGGGGTTTGAACCCAAGACCTCCCGTCCAAGGCAGATGCACAGACTTGAGAGGTTTAACAATAAAAAGTCAAGAAGTTTACAGTATTACATCAATCTCATGTTCTCTATAAGGAATTTTGCATAAGAATTTCGTAGATTCAAATTTCTGTTTAAAGAAAGTAGATGGATGTTGCACAAGTTCATAATAATTTCTTGGAAGTAAAAGTTAGTAGTACAGAATTGTTTTGATAATGTTTCTTTTGTGTCTTTTTTAAAATTTTAATGTTTTGTGAGCAGATGGATCGCAAAGGAAAGGACGTCAACAGAAAGGAAATCAAGGAAGAGGAAATCAGAAGGGAAATCGAGGGAGAAATCAGCAGCAAAGAGGAAATCAAAGATGGCGAAATCGACGAAGAGGAAATAGGCAAAGAGATGATAGGAGTCATAGTGGAGAACGTAGGAGTCCAAGAAATGACCAGTCTAGAAGACAGTCAGGCGCACACAACAGGGATGGCCCAATGCCACCACCGTTAATGGGCAATATTTCAACATGGTCTAGGTATGACAACAGCAGAGGTAGTGGAGAATCAGGCTATAATAGGCAGGATAACCGTGGAAGTGGACCTAAGAGATCACGAAGCCCAGATGGAAGGGATCAGAAGAGATTCAGAGGAGAAGGTTCCTATGGCAGAATGGAAGATTCAAGACAGAGAGGTAGGCCTAATTCTTGATTTTTTTTATTATCTATACAGGGCTTCCATTAAATTGATATTTTATGGAGTCCTGAGGAGCCCCAGATTTTAATTTTATAGGGTCCTTACAAGATGTTAAAGGGTCCCACTTTATAGTTTCTACTCTCTCTCTCTCTCTGTCTCTCTGTCTCTCTCTCTCTCTCTCTCTCTCTCTCTCTCTCTCTCTCTCTCTCTCTCTGTGAGAGAGAGAGAGAGAGAGAGAGAGAGGTCTCACTAGAATTTTGGTGAAAATAGGAGTTCCGCCAGCAAAAGTTGCAGTCCCCTCTCAGAAGCGTGTTGGGCATACATCAAGTGGATAAATTTCCATTATACTGCCATGAATAAAGAGACACAAAACCTTGTCAGTTTTACTTATTTGTAATTCTTTAAATATTCATGTATTAAAATTTTTATCCAGTCAGTTGACTTGGGAACATGCTACACAATGCCGTTATTTAGACAGTAATACGTCATGCCCGCCACAACACAAATATTGGGCGAGGCATCTTAATTACAGAACTGGATGATTGTGAATTTAATTTTAAATTTTGCATGAGCATTCATTTTCTCAATCCTGAATGCTGTATTACATTACTCTCATATTCTTCTTTGAAAGTTTGTAAAACGGTGTTGATTTGTCCTTCTTTCTGATCTGACATGTTTTGAAGTTTGTAAAGATCCATCTGCTCTAATATTTTCCATCGTATAACATCCACAAGTCACACCGTAAAGCGTCTTGCTTATCATCTGGCGCCATTTTTCTATATAACCTTAGACTGGTCTGCTACTTAATTTTATTATGAATATAATGAATCTGTGAGGCTAAGTTCAAATTGATGAAACCCGTCTGTTTTCTTGGAAATAAATGGGTCATATACAGTTGCTATAGAAAGAAAACAAGGAAAATTCTTACGCAGCAGTGATGTTTTTAAAGCAGATTCTGAAATTTATACGAATGGAATTAAAGAGATGATACTAAAAATGATAAACACAACTGTTTACTGATTTTTATTTATTTTATTTTTTAATTTACCAATACAGTGTAATCCGTGTACTGGAGAACATAAAAAATAATTTGTTGAAAAGGAGGCATAATGATTATGACAAAAGCATAATAGTTGGCATGCATGTGTTTAACCCCAAAAATACTTATCCAAATTTACAAACTGCATTTTGTCCGAGTCAGGAAGTGAAAGCAACAAATGGTAGTAATTATTATCAGTAGGGTTTATCTTCTAATTTTATTTGAATCCTTAGCGCATCATCCTTTCGAGATGAATTACACTACTTATTCGGCTACGCTTGGAAATGTACACAATGCATAATTAATGAGCATGACCTCAACAGATGGCACAGAAACCTCAACTTTTTCTGTAAGCTGGAAATTGACTTGGTCCCTAATTTTTATTGCGTCCTACAGGACCCTTAGGCTGGGGTTTTAATGCATCATCTTTATTTTTATTGCATCAAGGATGTACATTTGTGCATTATCAGAAGCCCTGCTATGTCTTTCTTTGCCATTGTTACATTTTGCTTTAATTTATATGAAAATTCCAAATGCTAAACCAGTGTATTTAAAAAATTGATCCCCTTGAAAACTAATCAATATTAGCCATTATAGACATGTGGTCTTTTATATGATGGGTCATCTAGCTAGACAACCTGATAGATGAAGGAGAACAGAAAAGCAGTGTAAAGTTAGGTGAATCACCATCTTGCAGTTTAGGATAAGATAGAGTTACAGACTGACCTTTGGATTGGCAAAAGAAGGGTATCACAGTATCCCAATGCTTGATGATAAATGCCATAGCTGATAGCGGTATCATCTACTTTGTGCATAACAAATTATTTGGGTAGGCAGTGTGGCAACTTTCCAACAAATCCCACACATATGACAACAAATCTGTGCAAGGTAGATAGTGGGAGCCTTCCTGTGCTTGCACTTACCCACACAATATTAAGCACTGAAAAAGAGAACACCAAAAATGTGGGAACTCAAACAGGTTATGCAAATATTTATCAAGTACCAGAACTGTGAAGGGGATTGTAAATTACTGAAGAATTGCATGCTAGAAAACAATTAAGGCAAGGACTGTTATAGTATGTGGAGGCATCCATTTCAGGAAAGTGAATTTTCTTTCTCATTCATGGTGCCTAGGCACCCAGGCTCCAGTCACATAGCATTACTGATGTTGAGGGTCCCAGACCCACATTTTCTGCTCATGTTGAGACAAAGAGATGGGTGGGATGGGGTTGGAGGTGGGCGACTGTCTTGTTCACCCAGACATTCTTGGGAGGTCAAGAAGCAATATTGTCCTCCTGCACAGTCTGTTTGTCTTATCACTTCCCATGAGAAGTTTTGGGATGATGATATTCCTACTGCCAGGTCCTCCCATCAGCATAGATGTGTGTTGGAAAATTCAGCCTCTCAAGGGCAAAAGCAGGACAATGTTATTTTCAGGCTGAGACAGTACTGTCTCCTCCACCTTTCAGGTCCCTTGCCTCCCACTTGCTGACTCTGGCAATGGAGAAAAATGATCTGGTCTTCTAGATTTGTGTCCAAGCACTTGTTCTTGAAAAATTCTCTTTTGTTTGGAGAGACTCTCAATGGCTGCCTCACAGCTATATTGTCTTTCATTCGCCAGTTCAGTTATAGTTACAGAGCTATCTTGAAGGTTTTCGAGCAACCAGGAGTTTGCTAGGCAATGTAAGGTTTATCCATCTTCCATCTACACTGAGACCATTGGTGTCAGTAGCCAGCTACTGAATAAACTCTGCAGCTTGGCCCTTTAATCCCTTGGGATGCTAGGGGGTCATGAAGGTGATTTAGACAGGGACCTGGATTCACATTCCAATGAAGACACTGGATCTTGAGGCTAGATGAGCCATCACCATAGCCTTACATGCTGAGCTTTTCTTGGTAGCCTTTTTCAGTCTTCTGAAGGAGTTTGTCTCCAGCCATGCAGCAGTGCATACTGGGAGTTGTTGCCAAACCCCTTCAGGCATGCCTTGTCTATGTCCATGGTACTGTCAGTTGAGTTGCTTCACCTTTGCAGGCATGTTACACTGAACACATCCGAGGTCATCCCAGGTCACAACAAGAACCTTCTTTGGGCTGCATCCTTTGAGGCAGAGACACTCATCAATGGCATACCATTACCTGAGAGACCAGCAACATCAGTTCATCACATTTGCTTCTGGTCCATTGAAACCAGCCAGAAAGTATATTTTATCATGATTGCAACATGGGGCCCTCTGCAAAGTTTCTTGAAAGTGCTACAGCCTCAGACCAGGAAGCATCCCTGAAGCCCATCTGTAGTTAGATTAGGTGGCTCGAAAGGGTCCAGAGAGGAAGGTTGCGTTCCTCTCCCTCTCCTCAAAGGAATAGCTGGACAGCGTTAGGGATTCGCTTCCTCCTGCCATGCATTTCTCTTTTGGGATCCCTTTGGGTACTCAGCTAGTCATCTTTTCCGAGTTATGATTGGGTATTATAGAAGATATGTGGGTCCTTTCTGTTTTAAGAGAGGGTTGCCAGCTTTATTTCCTGGAGTACTTCCTCTTTCAAACCCCCCTCCATCCTTTTTCACCAGTCAAAACTGGCCAAAATAAGGGAAGAGTCAAGGGCAAAGGAGAGAGGGTAGAGAAACCATCTCTGGCCTTTTTCTTACTGGTGATCTGATATTTGAGTGGGGAATATGTTGGCTTTTTATCAGTCTTTCTGCCTTAAACAAGTTTCTTGAGGTGGGGTTGTCTGCTTTCTTAAGCCTGCCTACTCTCCAGAATGATTCTGCAAGCGCTTCATGAAGTTAGGGCTTCCACTGTTCAATTCATTCTGATAGCCTGTTTGTTGTCTCAGCAGTCATGGTTTGCCACTTGACCTGTTAGTGGACCTACACAAAACATTACCACAGAGGTGAGACCAGCTGTATACGTGCCAACCCCGAAAGAGGAATAAGAATAATTATTACTAATGTAAGTGGCAAGAAAATATGATCTGAGGATAAAAAATGTAATCTATATATTACATGCCATAATTCCAGAAAAACTATATTAAAAATGTACATTTTTTCTACTAACAAGGATCTGCATCTAGTTAAAACTCTTGTAACAAATGGATAGAACTCGTGTGGATTAATACCAAAACACAAACATTTATTTATTTACAACACTTTGTCTTGTCTAAAGCTGACTTTCACAGATGGATCATAAAGCCCACAAATTCTGCAATGAGCATGACAGTGTGCTCAGTTTGAGTGCTGTCTCATATCCTTTTTAAATTGGTAAAGTGCGGTTGATTTGTCCTTTTTCAGATCTGACATGTTTTGAAGTTTAAAAAGATCCTTCTCCTAACATTTTTCAGTCATATAACATCCATCAGCCACATCAGTAAATCCTGTTTCCCTTAAAAGATGGTACTATTTTTTTTTTAAAAATAGACTGGTCAACTGTTTGGATATGTAATCAGAATATAATGAATCGGTGAGACAATTTTTCAAACAAAGAAACCCATCTGCTTTCTTGGAATTGTTCAGTATGCAGCTGCTATGAATAGAAAATAAGGAAAGTAGACATAGGTCTAGATACTTTTATGCTATTCTTATGCAGCAGTCATCTTTTTTTTAGAATATTTTTAAATTTATATAATCTGGGGGATTAAAGAGTTGATATTACAAATAACAAACTAAATTTTTTATTGCATTATTAAAGTTTTTTGTACCAAAAAATCCATATGTGTGCAAACTTTGTTTGTAATGTATGCTGTTGCTGCAGCACAGTAGGTCTCTTCTTAACAGCAGTACGCATATTCTCCACCTTCTTACTTGGCACAACTCGAACAATCATTTGGCCAGGATAAGTTTTCAAGCAGAGTTGCCAGTTGCATTGTGCAGGCTCAGATGCTATCCAAGTCCAAGGTAAATGATGCAAAGTGGAGAATCTTCTGCGATTGGTGCAGGACGAAGCACAGTGATTTTAGCTGTCCCTTTCTAAGTGCAGTGCCAGTAGGTGTGAAACAATGCACCTCTGTTTTCTATCAATATCATGATCCACAGCCTGCAGTACAATATATTATTGATACAGATATCAACTTGATGGTCTATTCATTTTTAGAAGGTCTCTCAGTAGTTGGGTGGTGCCATATAATATGCATTGTACTTCCAGTATGCAGATTATGGACAATATAGATTTATCATCTGTTATATGCCAATCTCATCCGACCGCTCCGGTGGCCTAGTGGTTAGAGCGTCTGCCTCGGATGCGGGAGGTCGTGGGTTCGATCCCCGGTCGAGTCATACCAAAGACTTACAAAACTGGTACTAACAGCTGCCTCGCTTGGCGTTCAGCATTGGTGAGAGAGAGAGGTTAGTGTTAGGACTGGTCGGCCTGGTGTCAGGATAATGTGACTGGTGGGACATCATGCTACATGTCTGTGTGGCATGATGCCCCAGTGCTAGACATCACTATAAACTGCCACACTGCAGACATCGTAGCGATATGACTGAAAAATTGTTAAAGCTGTGTTAAAAATCATAATCACATCACACCACCAATCTCATCCTTGACAACCTTGACAAGATAAAATGACTACCTGTTAGGTGACCATGATTTTTATTCAACCCTTTAGGCTATTTAAAGTTGCTTCATTTGATCAGGTGTAGGCTGATCTAGGTCACTAGGCAGTTATTTTGCACTGCATGAATGCTTTTAAAACAGTTTATTACCAATTTCAAGTCTTCACTTAAATTTGGAAGGCATTATGGTGTTGTCTTCAAAATAGAGGAGATGGTGCAAGTTCCTAATGCAAGGAAAATCTTGTCTTGAACAAATCCGAGTATGGGAGTGGAGATGACTAAAAACTAAGACCTTTCACGTTGTACCTTATGCAGATGCATAAAAATGCAGAGAATACAGACAATTGTTTCTCATTGAAAAAGGGAATTATTGAAAACATCCACTCCCCTTCTGCAAATTAGCAAGTTGATTATAACTTGAGTGATATGCAATCTGCCCCCTTTCCAGTTATGGGCTAATTTTCTTTTTATCTCGTTAGTACTTCCAGTCACTGATTACATATATCAATGTAAAAGGAGATATTCCAAAACTTGTTATCCGTATACAATTTAAATACTGTAAGATCATTTAATATCCATGTTTGCATGAAGTTTCCTGGCTGCTCTGCATCTAGTTCTGTTGAATTTGTGTGCCAGATATTCTGGTGTGCCATGCAGTAAATAGGCTAGTTTGTTCTGATTGGTGGTTATTGTTTTACTATGGACTTGAACAAACAAAATAACCACAAATAAAAATTGAACGTAACATTTCACTGCTTGACATGCCAGAAGTGTAGGCCTTATTCAGTACAAGCAGACAAGATGTGAAACAACAGCAAAACTTCACATAAAAGTGGTTATTTAAAATCAATAAAGTACTTTAAATCAAATATGGGGAACAAATCTGGAATGTCTTCTTTATGTTGATATATGTTAACAGTGGCTGAGCAGGCTAATGGTATAAAATATTCAGCATGGAGTTGGTGAGGTGGTGGTGGTGAGAAATATTTCAAACCACTTGAGTTAGTCATCTTGGTGTTTGCTAATTTGTAGAAGGTGAGTGGGTGTTCTCAATAGTTTTTCTTTGTTACTAATATAAATAAATACTTGTACCAGGTTTTGCTATCTCAGATGAATTCTCAGTTTGAAGAATAAAAAGGCAAACTGTTAATAATTATTTACAACTGCTGAAGATTGAAGTAGCATGTACAGGGTAAGTATAATTTTGTATTGATTCCTTACCTCTTGTATCAGTATGACTATCGATATGGAAGAAATATTGATTCATCAATATATTTATCAGTTGTTTTATCCCTAAGTGCCAGACTTTCTCTTTCCCCTGTTTGATGACAATGTTCAGTCTGCAGTTTTAGAAGCAGTAGGGCAGTCATGTCTAACATGCTCAAAATCTTCAAGGGTCCAGTCATTGACTCGGATCATCATCTCTTGGATCTTATAAAGTAGTTTGAGCTGCTGAGACCTATGTCACTCACACAGATTCCTAGATGGAGTCCCTTTTGTGTTATGGGCTTTGTCAAATCACCTTTAAGAATCATTGGGTGAAGCTTATTTTGAGAACCTTTTCCTTAAAGCTGTCATCCTGCTGTCCTTTGCTTCTGCAAAGAGGAGTGAGCTTCATGCCTTATCTGTACAAAAGGGTTGTTGATGGTTCAACAGTAATTATGAGTTCTCTCCATTGTAAACCTGGGTGTCTTCTAACTATTCCATTGTTTCAATTTATTCTTGAAAATTCCTGTGAAAAACAGTAATAAGAGACCAAGGTTGGTTTCCCTAAAGAATGTGCATACATAAAAGAATCCAAAGTCAGCAACCAGGATACACTTGGTTTGTAAATAAAATAACCTTTATATTTGATCTGAAGGCCTCATTTCCTTTGATATGTTTTTTGTGTGAATCTGCATTATATTAAGCTTCTTTTCTCATCTCTTTTAGGCGAAGCAAGGCAGGGAAATACCAGTGGATGGGTATGTATAGACTAATCCAACATGAAATGTTTAATGTATAGTAGCATTGAGACAGATATAAAAGACAACAGTTGTTGTCAAGCATACTTTGATGAGAGCTCAATATGGTGATCACTTTGGCAATAATGCTATGTTATTCTCTCCTTCCATTAGTGGTGTAACAAAATACTGATATATTGGTGCACAACCATGCCACAATTAATATCAGTATTTTGAAAGTCTGAATGTTAGTGAGACTGGATGTGAAACTTTGTATTTTGACTAGATACAGTACACAGAGACAGTGACAGAGAGATTTTTAACGTCTGCAGTGTGCACTGTGGCATCATGCCACAGACATGTAGCATCATGTCCCACCATCACATTATCCTGAAATCAGTCCTAACACTAACCTCTTAATGCTCAGTGCCTAGCAAGGCAGCTGTTAGTACCATTTTTATAAGTCTTTGCTATGACTCAGCCGGGGGTTCAAACCTGTGACCTCCCACATCCGAGGAAGACACTCTAACCACTAGGACACCCAAGCAGGGAAGTAGTCAAGGAGCATTGTTTGAACTCAATTTGGTTTCAAACACAGGCATGAAAATGTCTTAGAAAAAACACCCAGAATAATGGAATTGTGTCTTGTTTGTGCATGAAACACCATGAGTTGTACCATGTTTGAGTCTATTGTTTTTGTGCAGACTGCACATGTAATTAGTTTGTAAACCAAGATTCTATTGCACACAAAGTTAAAATCGATGGTTGAGTTTGGTCTTCTTAGCAATTAAAGCCATGGTACGTTTTAAGTTTTGGTCAGGCTTCCTGATAAGGCATTCTGGAACATTCTCATCCCATTTAAATAAAGATCATGAAATTGATAAATTGTAGATGTACAGTAACTTGAACTACCGTATTTTTGTCCTCTGAAGACATATTAAATTCTTTAGTTAGGTGTCCAAAAACAAACAGGGGAAGATAAATTTATGCCCCCTCCGTCCGTAATGGAGTTACTGTTAGCTCACATGACGACGTGATGCCATGAAGTGAAACAAGTATTTTGTCTAATACCACGGAAAGGATAATGAATGAAAAACAGGCATTACTTGCCTATTTTGTCTATTTGGTACATGTCCATCCACCAGAAAACGTAGCCATACATGTATTAGAGCCATGATTGTGTGCATATTTTCCAAAAGAACCGCCATATTAGTAATCATGCAGTCCACAGTTTAACCCTCTGCTAATCAGTGATCATTAAAATCTACCTTACAAACGCACACAAGCTTTATTTCTGTGTAATTAAGATATTAATACAAACTAAATAAAAAGATTTTGGAATTATAATTCTGAAGATATTTATGACAGAAACATTTAGTATTGAGAGTAGAAATACTGGTACACGTATGATGGCTAATCTTAGAGCACCAAGGGTGAGAGGCTCCATATGGGGTGAGTGTTGTACACACGCCTAGGAAGGGTGAAAATAACAAGCAAGTTGCAGTATACAAGTCAGCGTGATTAATATGTTGGTATTTTTTAAAATAAAGGTGATCTATTTTTTGTGGTTCTCTCTTCTTTTTTTTTTTTCCACCTAGCCAGGGGTAGCTTCAAATGAGCAGAGGTTGCCAACTCGAAACAATCGACTGTTCAAAGATTGTTTTGATGCATGTCAGAGATTTCAAGGTGTCTAGGTGATAATTGTTAATAATATAACGTGGGATTTCTTTGACAGGTGTGTTCGGAAATAAAAGGCAGCCATCTGGATTTCGTTAAAAGAGCACATGATGTACCGAACATGTACCACCCACAGTCAGTATTTATCGTCTACAAAGAGGTTTATTACCTGTAGAACAATAACTGTGTTTAAACCATGGTACATAATGCCTCGGGGATAAGGGGTTTGTTTTGTTGCACGATGCCAATGAATTTATGAATCCATACTAACTCTGATGTATTGTTTAATGATATAAAGCAGGGGTCATGGTTTCTAATCAAAGCCATAACTGTCACACCGGCTTGAAGTGGTTTCATGTGTAACGATGTCTACACTGACAACCAATCATATTTTTGTTAGCAGAATCAAGCTAGTAAAATATAAAGTATAAATAGGATACCCACCACTATCAAAAGTTATTTAAGTTTATATACTGGATAGCTGTCGTTGTGAAACATAATATTGTTAGTACTGTAATAATTTTGATGGATAAGTTTATTATTTGTTATGCAACAAGTGAGGAGGCACTTCCTAGTTCGTGGAGGGACTCTCCCTTGCCAAATTCGTCTCCAAAGAGACCAGTAGGCTGTCCACAGAAGCGACCTTGAATTAATGATTCTGAGGATGCATCACAGAAAGAACAGCCTATGAAGAAAGCTGCTCTAGATGATGAGTCTGATTATCTTGAACCTGAAAGTGCTCCACCCAGTTCTGTATGTGGTCACTATAAACATACATTAAAGCAAAAGCAGGATATTGTTAACACTGCAAAACTAATGGGAATTAGACATACAGCAGAAAAATTCAAGATTCCAAATCCATTGTGAATACCTAGATGAAAATTGACTTTTCTGCAGATCAGAACTTGAATGGACATTTGCCTAAGTGTGGACGACCCATTTCATATGGACAAGCTATAGACGACAAGATAGTTCAGTGGGTGCTCACTCAGCATGTCATTGTTGAGGGAATATGTATATATGCCAAGGAGCTTGTCTCAACAGAATTTCTGGAGAGCAAATTCCATGCCTGTCGTTCTTGGGAAGAGGGTTTCATGAAAAGACATGGGATGGTGCTCAGAAGTAGGACCTCTCTTGCCCAACGTTTACCCAAGGATTTGGAAGAAAAGATTGTTTCGTTCCACAAGTTTGTGATGGATAGACGTGAGGAGGATGAGTTTGATGACAAGTTTATTATTACCATGGACGAGACACCAATGTACTTTGATCTTGTGCCAGGGAAAATGGTGGACAAAGTAGGAGCAAAAAGTGTTCTGATTCGTACAACTGGAGTGGAGAAGAGACACACTACTGTCGTTTTAGCCATTGCAAGTTCTGGCGACATATTACCCCCAATGATTATTTTCAAGGGAAAGAGACGTCTAGATCTGAAGGCACCAAAAGGGTGGATTATCGCAGTTCAAGAGAATGCATGGATGGACAAAACGCTAATGCTGCCATGGATTGAAGAAATTTATTTGCCATTCACCAAAAGAGAGTGATCACTATTAGTTATGGACTCGTTCTGGGCTCACATCACTGATGACGTGAAGAAACAGTTGCAGCACGGAAATGTTGTGCCAGCAATAATACCTGGAGGCTGCACATCCAAGTTGCAGCTGCTTGATGTGAGCATCAATAAACTTGTCAAGAGCTACCTCTGCTGCAGCTGGACGGACTACATCAGGGACACTACAAATGCATTAAAATCATCTGATAAAAGCAGCAACGAACAGATCAAGACAACCAGCAAACAGACTGTATTGGACTGGGTTGTAAATGCCATGGACACATTGAAGGAAAAGCGCACAGTGATAATGAAATCTTTCAAGGTGTGCGGCATCAATGTCAATCTGAGTGGAAGTGAAAACACACTGATCAGAAATGTTGGACAATTAAACGATACAGATGATGATGATGATGATGATACAAAATTTGAGGGCTTTTCGCCCAAGGACCTAAAAGAGGCTATGGACAAGCTACTTGAAAATGAATAATATATTTAAATATATTACAGCATTGAATCATATTTCTTTTCATTCTTTGATATTGTTATTTATTGTGTATGGCTTAATATAAATATGTTTATCTATCTATCAATCTATCTGCATACATACATACATACAGACATACATACATACATACATACATATGATTAAGAATTTTAAATTATGTTAGTTCATGGAAGTTCATGATCACATTAAATAATTGGTGACCAAATGACACGAACTTTATATCAGTTAATTAGCAGGAAACACACTGTGAATTTTACTTTAAAACAACACAGCAGATCTTCTTAGATTGTGTCTGAAAACATAAGTTGTAGAAAAAATTATAGCTGAGCAATGTCCAAAAATTACAAGGCATTTAAATATTATATTTGCCTCCCAAAAAATGGTGTCCGAAAACATACAAGTACGGTATTCAGGAGAGATTGCTACTAATCTGGCTGTGTGAAAGATATTCTGTGCTTTAAGCTCTGATATGTTTTTTATTACCTGGACATAACAGACCTTCTCAAGGAGAAATTCAGCTGGTGAATCAGTTTCTTTATTATAATGAAACTTAAGAGGTGTAGTAAGTCACACTGGCAGATTGCATCACATGGGTTTTCAGCTTGGTTGCAGTGCATACTGATAAACATATTGCAGTAGTAGCATTTATATTGCAATACATTTACAGCACTATTTTAATTGTTAGTACTTGCATTTGCCGTCCACACTCATCCTAAAATAAGGTTACTGGTTTGGTTGTCTACATCAAGCTGATTGTTCTGGAATTTGTCCTTTCTAGCTAAATACCATTATATAGTCCTTGTTATTTTAGTCCAACTGCAAACTGCACAGACCTGGATCTGCCCTCACATAATGCACTGGCAGATCTGGGTCTATGCAGTTTATTAGAAATAATCAGTAAAACAAATAATATAGACCCTGATCTGTTAATGATATATCAAAAAAGTATGGGTTGTTTGAAGTTGAACATGTAGGGAAGGATTTACAGCAAAAGGTGGGCTTAACAAAAAGGTAGTCTCATGTTTAAACCACATTTGCCATGTTTGATGCACCTTCGTTGTAAATCATGTACACCCACATCTAACATGGCATAACACACTTGGCAGATCAATGTCTACGTACTTAGTTTGAAATCATAAGGAGAATGAATTGCATAGACCCTGATGTGGCTGTCCAGTTTAGATCCAGATCATATAAGCTTAGTATCCCAGGCATTATATAATAATAAAACATAAGATTGGCTGGTGGGCACAAGTTGATTGGAAAGCTGAATAAACAGTGATTGACATCTCATGGACAGTAGTTGGGGCTTGGTAATTCATCAGTTGTTTCATTAGCTTTCAGAGGCATACTAGTTAAAATAAAGATTCAGGATAATAAACCAATGTTCATTCGAGACATCAAAAAGTAGGGCCCAATGACCCCTACCAGGTCAAAGATTTGGATCTTTTAGGGGAAACAATTGGTCACAAATATTTTTATGTGTTTCTTCTTTAAAAAATTCTAACATTATCACAGGCACTCAAGTCATGTATTCATTATTTTCTGCACTAAATATTTATGCTTTTGAATCAGTCATTATGTAGCCAGACTTCAGCTTGGTTTTCTACACTTTTCCTTCTCCACTAAAATAACCATGTCCACTGTTCAGGTCACAGTTAATTGAATTGAGATCATTATTGACCTCCTCTGCTAAAAGCTTTCCAAATCTAGATTTTAATTCCTCATGTTCAAGTAACCATTGTCAAATGTAACAATCTTTAATCTTTATTTTGGGGTTTTTTTATATGTGCCTTACAGGCACCATGGAGGGAACTTTCTTACACCAAGTATTTTTAACTTTCAAATGATAAAAAGCAAATTTTATTCAGCTTGCTTACTGGAAACAAATGTCCATAATATTTCAAAAGACAAATCATCTGCTGTAAGTTCATTAATTTTTGTGGTATCAAGTTTGTGGTTTTGTGAAAAACGACATCTTTGTCAATACTTTGATTTGTGGCTTGAGGAAATTAACACTGATTCACTAACTCAAGGCCAGTAGATTTCCTGTCTATTAGGTTTGATAATTTCAGTAGTCCAATGACTAGAAAATCTAGTTTTTTCAGATATTGTTTTGTGGGAAGGTCTGCTTTAATGAAGATTCAAGAGGAATAGTAAATTTCACAATCTATTCTCCTTCTGACTACAAAGAAATCTGTTTAAATCTAAGCATAGGAAAGGTTATATTTATTATACAGAAGAATTATTGTCCCTTTAGTTTTTGAATTCATCCATGATAACCTTGAAATAAAACGTCTTCACAATGAGACACTTTTGAAATTCTGTGTGATTTAAGCATTGGGAATATGAGACGACCAAGGTGCCTAGTTAGGACAGCCTTGTTCTGCAATATTGCATCACTTTCACTCACTTTTACATGCCAAGTGACATATTGTATATTTCAAGATCAATAATTCAAAATGAATGGCAAATGCACATTGCTGATCTTTTTGGCTTGAAGCTGGTAAAATCATATAGCATTTAGAAGATGCTAATACTGGAAACACAGCAGATTTCAAACTGACCCTTGAAATTTACCATGCCCCCTTGTAGCACTGAATTTACTGTATATCGGTCAAAATTCAAGCATCAATGCTTTGCATAACTGCATGAATATTAGACTACCATCCCAACTCCAAAGAAGGGAAACACTTCCTTCAAGTGTAATGACTTTGTAATATTCTTACTAGTGCCAAATATGTCAGATCTATCTATATTTGATTATATACTCAATTATTTATGTTGGAACAATCCGTGTAAATTGTAATTCATTTCTGTCTTGTCAATATTAGGTTATTAACTTTGAATTTTAAAAAATTTTGATTCCCTCTTCCTCTGTACAGATATACTATTACTATATTCTGCTGTTTAAAGAAAATGAATACATTGAATATAATTTGGGTATTTTGGGGTACATTTATTATCAAGTCTTCATGTCACCAGTTGTGTCCTGATGTCAGATTCTTTGTGGTCCCTCTTTAAAGTGCCATACCAGTGTAGATAAAGTTAATAAAATTCAATATTATTTTAATAAAAAATAAGATCTGGAAGCAGTATAAAAAATCTGATGTAAAAATTTGCCATAGTAACTGAGAAATACGCTCAGGTGTGTTATAAAAAAAATACTACACATCAGACTGATTTTATCACTCAATAATTTCCGGAGTGTGTAGATCGCCTGACGTCATATTTTGAACACACACCTTACTTCCGTTTCTATCAAAACATAAATAAAGCACATGTTCCGTTCCATATTAGTTAGTCTGAAAAGTTTTATCATCACAATCATGCCAAGAGGAGATCGTGTAGGTACAAGCAAGGACAGTGGGATCAGGTGTGTTGCAACAATCTGTGGGAATACAAATGCTGATGGGTTTTCCACGCTTTCCTTCCTGAAAGACCAAGCACTTCATTGTAGGTGGACAGATTTTGTAAAAATCAAAAGAGCAAACGGGTTTGGTCTGATTGAGTTTTCTGCCCTCTACTCTTTTCATTTCACACCAGAATGCTTCCCATTTAGGTATAGGTTTGAGGTTGAACATATGGGTAGGGCACCAAAGAAACTCAAACTCAATGACGATGCTGTCCCTTCTATCCACTGTGTGAAGGAAACTGACAACCAAGCCAAGGTAACTGCAAATGTATCAGAACCTTCAACATCAAAGCATCGGCAGTGTAGGCCTGAAATATTGTCACCATCAGAGGAAGTAACTTGTCAAGTGTCACCTCCAAAGAAAATAAGAAGGGGCTATTCAAAGAGAGAAGCAGCAAGGGTGAGTTTTTAATGACAAATACCATATTATTATATCTGATATTCAACAGATCAGTCACCGCATCATTTCCATTTGTACCCTGTAGAATGTTCATTCATAGTTTCCAAAACAAATGCAGTAGATATCTAATAAATTGAGCACTGAGATATAAACATTTGAGAAATATTGTCAAAATTTGCATGTTGCCTTCAACTTAGTTTGACCATGTGAATAGAAAAACCTTTATGCTGGTAGATTTAGAAGGCCTTCATATATATTTTATTGTCGGACCAATGTGTGAATCAGATTACATATAGATATTTACAAACATGATGAGGTTTATTCCCATCCCCAATTAATAAAAATCTCTTCAAAACAATATGTAGTAGAAATCTGATAACATTGTGTTACGATTTTTTGGGTGGTGGTGATGTTGTCATGTTCAACAATTTTTCAGTCGTATCATGACTAATTATTTTTAGGAAGTCAGTGAATAGCCATCAGTATAAGTGACTGATAAATGTTCTCTAATAAGGTACATTTTGTTTTAGATTATTCCTGCACATGAGGAACAATGTTCACAACAAACGGACAGTGAGACGATTCAGGATCAAGGATTAGAAAATTCATTTGACATTATGAAAGAGGTACATAAAATTTAGCTTCATTCTCTCTCTCTCTCTATCTCTCTCTCTCTCTCTCTCTCTCTCTCTCTATATATATATATATATATATATATATATATATATATATATATAAAACTTAATATATATTAATCCATATTTTTATGATTGTGACATTTCTGACAACATGTTTTCACAAAATGCATGTCAGATTTCTGGAAATAAATTAAAGGAAGAATTACAGCTTAAACGTTTGGAGAAAAGGATAGATTTGCTCATCATAAGGAGAAAAAAAAATAAGTCAGTATTTAAAAATACATTTTTTATGTTTCAGACTCATTCTGTTATGGTAGATAGGGGTTTTTATTGAATTCATCACAGGAAATTTGGGAACAGTTTTCTTTATCCAAAAAGGGGCCCCGAGTGGCCGAGTGGTCTAAAGCGCTCACGGTTACAGATCACTGCCATCTCACCTCTGCCTGCGTGAGTTCAAGTCTCAGGCTCGGCTAACATGGGTACATGAGAAAGCCTGCCAGTAGCTTCTCGTGGGTCGGTGGTTCTTCGTGGGGTTTTCCAGGGTTCTTATTCCACCAATTATACTGGCCGCCATGTATAGCCTATCTTGTGCTGAAGAATGGCGTTAAACCCTACAACAACTACAACTACAACAACTTTATCCAAAAATAATTTCATCTTCTTAAACTTTTCTAAATGCTAATATAACTTGCCCAAACAAAGTACAGTATTCAAAAGCTATAAAACTCATGCAGTTGACCTTTTTCAGGCCGATGAATATGAAATTGATAAAGTGAAGACTCTGACTGCATCCATTGGATCTATTTTTTATTGATCAATGATATTTGCTATGTAAAAGCATCTTATGGAGTACATGTCCTATAAGTATGTGACTTTGACTTAATTGTATTGGTCTAGTAATTTATTGAATTTAGATACATTTTTGTTAATGCACACTTTAATTCATGCAAGATAGCATAAAACCAAGCTTTGATAAATATATTTTATAATTTATAGGATCTAAAGTATTTGAAAAGCTTGAAGAGATTGTGACCAGCAGACAAATGAGAAAAGATGTATCAAAGCTCTGGACAACAAACTTCAGCACTGGAGGGATACCACTCTGTGATCATTCATTGTGCACCAAAGATGATTGGTTTCTCCTATCACGGAATGCTTTCAAGGTAAATCTTAAATTATTACACACAAATAATACTGATTCAGGTTTTTCAGTGTTTTATTTATAGTCCATTATATTCATCTTCAAATTAAATCATAGATATCAAGATCTGATCTTTTGATATCCTGCAATATAAAATTGTATAACAGTTTTTAGCATTTTGGAATGTTTGCAAATAAAGTATCTTTAAAAATAAATGATCTCTATTTTGATAGAATTATATATTGTGCATCTTTATTTACTTTGAATAGGATTTGGCTAGCTGCATTGTATTTTAATGAAAACGGCCAGAGAGAGCAAGCATGCACTAAGGAAGGGAGAGCCAGATATAAAATAGTGTATCCAAAGGACAAGAAAGGAGAATACACTGTCAGGAAAATCCTTGTTGACTCAGCAGATGGTAAGAATGTACATTAGTAATTAATAAATATAAAGGAATACATCACTTTGAGATATAAATACTGTTGCAACAAGTGGAAGTACCTATATTATTTTTTTTATTACATTCAAACAGTAAAGGCAAATTATTTGTTAAAATTGACAGTCATTTAATTTTAAAGGTCATGATTTTTGCCTTATGGTAAAATAATAAAAATATCCAAAAAATTTTAAAGACAAATATCTTTAATTTATATATTAACTTCAAGTAAAGGTTGCAGTTTTTGGCTTGTACAATACAATGTGTATAAATTCACTTTAATTTGCAGATTATGTTGAATATCTGATGAAAACAGCATTCAGAATTGGACAGGTGTCTCACATGAATGATGAAGGAGTAAAACTTCTGGTAGATGTACCACCACCATTATGTAGTCTGAATGAGAGTCCTGACAAGGATATTGCTACTCAAAATCTTCTTAGCAAGTTTAATCACTCTCATCCTCATGAAAGCCAGTGTAGTTCAGGTTTTGATCAGGAAAGGCAGTGTGGATTCTCTAAACAACACATGATGGAATGATGACCTTCACTTCCTTGTCCAAGAAGTACCAACATCACCAAGCAAATTGTCTATATGTTGTATACTGATGTCTTCTGAAATGATAATTTGAAAATTAAGTTGAAATAAAATATGCTTTATGCATTAGATTAAATTAGGAAATCAAAAGTTTTAGTAGATAGTGTTAGTTGTGGCCCAGTGGGATTTATTGTTATTTTGTATTAAATCAAAATAAAGTTAAATGATTCCAAATATAATCTGTGCATATATACATATGAGAAATTTGAAATTTTAACTTATAATACAGTGTACAGAATATATGAATTCAATTTTAATGTCATGAGGGTAGTATCCTGCCTATTTCAACAGTTGTGAAAAAGAGGACCCCCTCTCCTAGGAATCTGAAGTACTTCTAAATTGTATCAATTTGTTCACAGGTTTTCGAAGCTTACAAATGTGATCCGATGTACCTTTTTTACTTATCAACATATAAATACGTCTCTAGTCATGAAACGCAATACACTTATACAGCCTTTATTACAGGTGAGAAAAAATCCATTTGTAAACAAACATGAGACTGTTGAACAGTACTGTAAATATCGTCGGATGCATATATCTATCATAACTTACGGCCGTAGACATATTCAGAAAACAGTTACCATGAATTGTCCGTCAATCTCTCTTGTCTTTCTTCTTCGTCATCTTCATCTACAATTTCGGATTCATCAGTATTGGAAATATACAGTAGGGTTCAAACTGGTGTGGATTAATTTGGGTGCTGGCAGCCGCTTGTACACCATTATCAGAATCTTCCAAGCTTTTTACCTCCCTATCTTTGAATGGCGAAGACCCGCAGGACAGTGACAATTCACTTCCTTCAGAATAGCAGCTTTCGTGTTGAGTTTCTGAAGACTTTTCAATAATGTGACGATCCCAACTCGGCCTTTGTTTACAAACAGTGTTCAAAATACGACGTCACGCTTTGTTTTCACTAAATACCAGAAGTGGTTGGCGGTTGCATTCGGTTATTGTCGTAGACAGGTGCGAACGCGATATTCTGTAGGCTCCATGCAATTATTACAGAAAATTTTTCAATCTGATTTTTTACATTCGTATTTTGAATATATATTCTCATTCGCTAACAAATTAACTGAATAAATGTAGATACACTGTTATGGCACTTTAATATCTTGTGGGCCATAGACTCCATCAAGCAGATCTTAGATTGAACCCAGAGTTCTTAAGTTCTTTATGCACATTCACCAAATTTGGATGAATCATTTCAACCATTATCATTAGAAAATACAGAAAAATGAGAAACAGTTTAAAAATTATTGAATATCAATTCTTTTAATGTTTGAATCTTTTTCATTCATAGGGTGGTCCTGCGAATACAGGCAGAAGCAGAAGGTAATGTAAATATGTCTTGGGGAATTTTACCACATTTTCAGATTTTAGAGTAAAACATGGTCTATACCTCATCATTCTTGCCTTACATTCTTACAGTACAATCTTCCATTCTGAAACTCTGATTATGGTAATAGTTCTTTAATAATAACTGAAAGTTATCTATTTTTAATTATTATTTTTTCCTGGGGCATGCAATAAACATCATAAAATTTTCCTTGAATTGAACTGGAAATGTAATGTGTATCTGAAAGGACTTGATTATTATAATAGCAGTAGTATATTTTCTGTTACTATTGCCTTGCTACCTTCTCAGGGATGCAAGTCACCTTGTCAACGTTCATAATTTCAGCCTTATTATTTCTTTATGGGGACATGCAATAAGCATCACAATATTGACCTTAATTTCAACTAGAAATATAATTTGTACCATATACAGTCGCACCTCCACCCCCATTTAAGGGCTTCAAAAAGCCAACTTCTCTTTGACCCTCCAAAAAGTCAGTGTATTTTGCAAGATAGATAGGGGGCCCTGGGGCTCATGTGGTCAAAAGTGATTGCCTTCACAGATTAATGCTATCTCACCTATATCTGCATGGGTTTGAGTCTTGGACTCAGCCAATGTGGGTATGTGAGAAAGCTGCCTGTAGCTTCCTGTGGGTCGATGGCTCTTACAAGGGTTTTCCTGCGTTCTTCCTTCACCAGTTATACTGGCTGCCATGTATGGCCTATTTGCACTGAGAAATGGCATTAACAACCCCCCCCCCACAAAGAAGAAGATAAATAGGAAAATTAAAGATAAATCAGTGTAAAATATAATTATATTATTCAGTGGAACATGTTACAGATAAATTGACAACTCAGTATTTGTCCATCTTCATGTAACTAAATCCATTAAAATCCATAATGCTGGAATCCATTTATATAATAAATCTGTGAATTTAGTTATAGGTCACATTTGGTATAGAAATTTTAGTTCAGAATGATCTGATTCAAAATATCCTGTAATATGTTAACTCCACACATCTTACAAATAAACAAGGAGGGTTTAGTCCACATTTTTGTAATTCAGAGTATGTTATAAATACCTCTATTTAATATCATCTGGTACAAAGTCCAAGAATATATCCTGATTGTCTGATAAAAAGTTTTGAAATCCTCCATCATTGTCTAGTTTGTAAATCATCTAGTCGTTGTAAATATCATCTGACTCCATGTGCAGTTGCTTATGTACGGACTTAGCTTGAGCTATGTTAGTAACACTTTGAAATTATACAGTATGTGAAATCTATTAAAGACTGCAGCTGAACACGTCATTTGTGTGACTCAATCACAGCAAGTTTTAAAAACGACCATCTTTTACTTGTCACGGAGCAAGTGTCAAACTCGCAACTCAAAGAGGTGTCTTGTGGGAAAATAAGGACAATGCTACCTTTACAAGCCAAGGTATTAAAGTCAGACAGTCACAGAAGCTATAGAACTCTACTTGGAACGAGTATTAAAATTTGTAGCACGATCAAAAGATTGTCAACTTGTAAACAAACTGTGGGGCTGTCTTCAGAAGACAAGATTATCAGGTCATATGCACTGGCAGATAACTTGGTAACTAAATCAGAGATATGGAAAAAGCAATATACATATTAAATCAAAACTTCCGTATAGAATGTGGAAAATTGTGTTTAGGATATATATCCTAAAAACCAGTTCCCAAATCTATTAATACTGACCATTATTGCAACATTTCTGCCTTTATAAAAGGAATTCAGGATTGAACAGGAATTCAGTTCTCAAGCAAAACTTACACTTCCGTGAGGAACAGGGTAACCACAGACCATTGAAACTTGATCAGTGTAGCAAGAAAATGTCAGAATATCTGAGAAAAAAAACCCAGAAGCAAAATCCTATTTTGAAGATTTTTTAGTGATAAAGTTCCAAAGACCAGTGGGCTAATATCTGAAACAGTAAGTAAACTGATGACTATACAGATGTGTGTGTGCAATCCATTAATTTTCAGTTTGCAAAGGCTTTTTTGAAGGACATTGATATGAACCAAAGAAGAATATCTACCAGCTGAGCAACAGTTAGGTATGCAGATGTTTAATACATTTATTAGCAAAGAAGTGGTACAAAATCATTAAATGCTTGTTTTATGTGTTCACTACACCATATAATGTCACCCATCAGCTACCATTCAGCATAGTTTCTTTACTCCCCTGATGATTCACCTGCCCCCTCTGGAGGTAAATGTGGGGGACCTCCCCCACTTAAAAATATTTCAGGTAACATATCTGCCTCTCACATGGTAGACTAGTTTAGATTTCTTGCTGTTCAAAATTTCTAGAACATTGTATCTAATGGAGGGTTGAAATTGTGAGTTTGGACAAAGGAACCTGCATTCCACGACAATATTGACAGGCAAGTATTACAGCATTAAAATTAGTTTTACCCATACAAAATATTATTGTTTTAAGTTTTATGAAACACTGATGTGGAGCTTTATCATATTTTACCAATAGCCCTGATGATGAGGCAGAAGCAACACTTTCATACCTGAGGCAGCAGCTGGCAGTAATGGAGAAGAAGCTGTGAGTTTTCTGTTTTCGTTTTATTAATAAAAACTAAAATATTTCTATGGTGGTTACATTTTAAATCGTGATGGGTCTTTCTGATATCCTCTTAATTGAACTTCTTAATCAATTGCTAGATGACTTTTTTCAGAAATGGATTTTGTAGATTGATGTATGCTTTTCAGGCACAAACTTTTTATATTTGCATTGTTCCTTATTCACTTTTTGCCTTTAAGACTACATATTATTATTTTGTAAAAAAAAATTTATAATTTAAAGCTGGTTTATTGGATTTGTAATCTTTATATTTGTGTTTTTAAATGGTAATGTCTTGGTGGTATCTTTTCATTGTTTTTGTCTTTTCATCATTACAGATACATTTTGCAGCTTCTCTTGCAGAAGCATTCCCAGGTCACGTTAATGTCTGGAAAATAAATGCTGCTTCCTCTCAAATTCAGCTTTTATCTGTGTGCGATATAAACAAAGGAAGAAGCACTTACCCATTTCCTCTTAATACTGCTAGGTGGCTGCCATCAACAGAATGTTGACTTGTTTAAGCTTTCATTTGATATGCTGTTAATCATACCACTTGATCTGTCCAAATTCAAGATTATTTTGGCTTATCCACTTGTTACTTAAATGGAGTCTTTCATGTGTTTTGACATGGCTCAACTCAGATCAGGTTGAGACTTTTAGTAAGAACCTTACTGAAATGCTAATCATATAAACAAGTTTTTTGATAGCTCTAGCTTTGGTATGGAGTGTGTTGCCTGCGCTCACGATGGATCCAAACAATCTCCAGTTCAAATCAGGTGGTTCATTGGCCATATTGACACAAGCAGGCTTTGTAGCTCGACTTGTACCCTGAGATAGGCTGCAAAACTCTCCAGTACTACTTGGTCCAATCTGTCTGGATCCAAGACATAACAGGTGCTGATGACTTTGTGATCTAGCTTCACAGAGACAACAGATGAATGTGGTAGGTTCAGTGACTGTGGCCCAGATGACCACCAGTCAAATTGATATCACAGCCTTCTCATGGGTTTGGATTTGCAACTTTCACTGAATTCACCTTAATTTTATCTCAGTAAGGAAAAGCAATTCATTTATTCTTATCTGTGTCCTAATAGGTTATTTGACTGTCATTTCTGCTGTCCTTGTTTTAGGAGCGTAGTTTATCCTTCATACAGGCAATTAAGTAATTCTTCCTTCTAAGTGTACCCATGGTAGAGGTTAGGTGTGCATGCACAGGGTTGCATCTAGGATGCGCAATCGTGCAAATCCCCCCAGATTTAAGATTTCCCACAAGATTTTTAATCCTATGCAGGCAAAATCACACAAAAAATAAGAATTGTGTGCATTTTTTCATGAAGAATGCATTATTTTATTGTGGGGTTTTTTTGGGCTGTAAAATTCCCAGTTGTCACTCTTGGCAAGTATGTTGTACTTGTATAGTTGTATATATGTCATGTATTTCTGTGTCATGTGCTCAGTTCTGATTGGTTAATAAGAAAGGTCAGAAGAGCACGTTTGATACAGAGGCTGGCTTCGTGGGACAATGTGTTAAATGGCAAAATCAGTTAAGACTCGGACACTTTTTCGTTATTTTAGCAGTAACACTTTTAATAACAGTCAGGGTGCAGAAGTTTCTGTCAATAGACACAATGACAGCAAACAAACACTTCCTCAGGCTAATCCCATATTTGATGATGCTAGTGATGATGTGCTTAAAGATGGCAGCGATGAAAGTAAGGGTCCATCTAATGCGAAGAAAAAAAGTACTCTTTCGATTCAGACTGGAAACAAAATCGACCATGGCTGGAAATGAATGAAAAAAATGAGATGCTTTGCAGATGGTGTGTAAAAATTGGCCAAAAAAAATTCTTTCACACTTGGAAATGCTATTACAGACATGTTGAATTATCAGCTCACAAACAGGTGATTCAGGATTTGAACCTTAAGTGAAAATCTTAAAACTACATGCGTGGCAGCTCTCAGCAAGAAATCTGAATCAGTTATTCTTGCTATATCAGTTGCCTATTACTTTGCGAAGGAGAATATTGCTTCTCTAAAATATGGCTTACTATTGGATTTTGTTGACTTTCTGGGTGTTGGTGTTGGCAACATGAGAGTAGGAGGAAACGCAACATATTTGTCAAGGGCTTCTGCAGAGGAATTTCAGGTAAGTTCTCTTCTTTTATTTACATTTTTTCTATTGAAATTTAGATGGAAAAATGGTATATACTAACAAGCAACCAAAACATGATCAGTTAGGTTCTGATCAGTGCATACCATAACAGTAGTCAGACAAATCCCACCGCTTGAAACTTATATAATGCTTTAGCAAATAAGTTATAATTATTATTTGCTCTGATGATCATTGCAACAAGTGACATTGACCCTGAGCTTCTTATATCACAACTGTGCACATGTAGGGACCCATCAATGATGTATATAATAACAACATTTTTTGTTTTTAAAATCGTCATATACAGACAGGCATAATCACTTTCTTCATTACTATAATTGAATGACTTTAATGAGAGAGAGAGAGAGAGAGAGAGAGAGAGAGAGAGAGAGAGAGAGAGAGAGACTGTAGTGCCATATATTATTTTAGCATTTAAACACCTTGATGGGATTTCTTACAACAAGGACCAAATTATCACAAGGCAACATCCTTAGACACTCCATGGTCTGAGGTTAAGGTTCTTGCAGAATTTGAATCTGATTTTGGTCATTTTACTTTGGGTTTTTTAATATATTTGTTTACATTTCTCAAATACTTTAATAATAATAAAATAATAATAATAATGATAATAAAATACTTTTATACTTTTATTTATCATCAAGCTTTATTTTTTTCCAGGATTGCATAGCATCAGTGATAGAATCTGAGTTATTGCAGAAAGTATGATGTAGTCCATTTGTTCGTATCTTAACTGATGAGAGTACAGACATTTCAAATACCAAGAAGCTGGTCATTTATGCCAGAATCACTGAACCAATCATGTTTGTTTCTACAACTGATTTTCTTGGTAATATGTCAGTGGAAGGCCAATCACACACTGCTGAAGTTATTTTCAAAGAAGTTGTCCAGTTCTTGGAAAAGAAGGAGATTCCTCTTGAAAAAGTTGCTGGTTTTGTCAGTGATGGGGCATCAGTGATGACAGGTCGCAAAAGTGGTGTAGCAACACAGTTCAAGGAGAAAAGCCCTCACTTGATCAGCATTCATTGTATGGCTCATAGATTGAATTTGTGCACCTCTCATGCATCAAAAAACATTCCATACCTCAAGGAAACCTTTGAAGGCACAGTTAAAGACCTGCACTATTTTTTTTATAAATCTGCCAGCAGAACAGCTGAATTGAAGGAAATCCAGAACGTTCTGGAAAGTTCTCAACTGAAAGCCAGAGAGGTGCATGCAATTAGATGGCTGGCATTTTATGATGCACTAAATGCAATTTTTCACAGCTGGGGTGCTCTCGTGAATTATTTCAAAAAGAATAACAAGACAAAAGAGTGTCAAGACTTGTTGAATAAACTCATAGACTACAGATTTGTGGCATGCATGAATATTATGATGGATATCATACCTCACTTAGCTCAGCTAAATATGCTTTTACAGAAATCTGACTTGGATATAGCAGCTGCATCACCAGCACTTGAATTCTACCTTACAGAAAGCAGACACGGGAAAATCCTATCACCAGACCTGTATGTCTGAAAAATTGAAATCATCTAAGGATGGAGACAAAACTAAAACCACTTACAATGATGTTGAACTCAACTTACATAGGAGCACATTGAAAAAAGTTTCAGATGATGTGTCTAACCTTTGCCACAGGTTTGTTATAAATTTGCAGGTGGAGATGGCTGCAAGATTTGCAAAGAGCAGCACACAGGTGGCAACAGCATTTAAGGTTCTTGGTCTACATAACCTAACATTCCTGTCTTCTGAAGAACAAGAAATGTATGGTTGAGACAAGATAAAAATTCTCTGTGATCGTTTTGGTCAGGAGAAGAAATCAAAAGCTATCAGTCCCCTTTGTGTGACACAGAACATGTTTTGACAGAGTGGTCTCTTGTTAAAACTATCATTAAAAGAGAAATGTACCCTAGAGACAAAATGTGCGGACTCTGGCAGATTGTACATCAACATCATGTGGACACATTTCCAAATCTTCTTCAGTTTGCATCAGTGGCCATGGTTATGCCATACCAAACTGCTGACTGTGAGAGAGGATTCAGCAATCAAAATCGAACCAAAACTGCAGGAAGAAGCTGTCTAGAAGAAAGGGTTCTCAACAGACTCATGATGATTTCAATTGAAGGACCTCCTCTGAGAGACTTCAACTTTAACAAGGCATTGGTAGAGTGGAGGATGAGGAAGGACAGGAGGCTATTTAGGAAATAGTGATCATATTTGCAGAATAATGCAGTCACAGTTATAGTCAGTCTGGATGCAGATGTATATATGTTTCAGTTGTTTCAGTTAAGAGTTAACTGTTATAGAAACTGTATATATACTTTCCCTAATTCATTTTGAACTTTGGACTTTTCCTTAATAATTATTTTTTTTCATCCATGAAAGGAAAATATGTTCTCTTCTGATCTTTCTTAGTATGAATTTGTAACCAATCAGAATTGAGCATGTGACACGCAGGAAGTACGTGACACTTTTTTAAGATTGGCCACTGGAGTGACACTATTTACAGCCTATGGTTTGATTCTTTAATGGTTAGTGTGTAGATAGAATATTGTTATTAGAAAACAAGACTTTGATTTCAGTTTTAAGTGTTATACTATAATATACAGAAGACATGATATGCATTTAATGCACTTATTATACTTGCTGTTGCTCTTTTTGAATACATTGAGGGTTTTTTACACCATACTGGATGGCCCCCCTTATGGCTACATTGCCCCCCCCCCTTCTTTTTTTTTCAGATTCAGTGGGGACAAGTACCCACATTTATCAAATCCTAGATGCAACCCTGCATGCATTTTCTTCTATTACCTATTGATGGCATTGTATTCAGCAGAGAAATTACTACTAAAACCTGCCACATTTCAATGCAAATGTGAGCATTCACTTTGATATATTTCTGAAAACTGTTGAGCATATGATTGATGGGTAACTGCCAAGCAGTTGTATGGAGAGGTAATGGATAACAATTTCTTCCCATTGATATCTAGCTGGAAGGACTCAAGTTTGTCTTTCCGGAATTGCTGGATTCAAAAGATAGCTGAGTTTATTTCCCTGACATTAATGTGGTCAGGAAAGTATTATCAGAGAAACATAATATGCTGACAATTTTTTTAATACTTTTTCCATGAAAATCGTTGGATTTTTAGAATAATTTTCTTCTGTAGGGTACATTCCCAACCCATACCTGCAGCAGGACCTGTTTCCAGTTCAGGAAGAAGCTATGGCAGTGGAGGACATACAGGTGAGATATCAAAAATGTCATAAGGTTTCAAGCAGGAGGATATGTGAAGATATCCAATGGGTGATGTTGGGGTCTGCTTTATTAGAATTGGCTTCCATTAAAGTAGTCAGGGTTCGAGGTCATGTTACCAGTGGAAAATGGCCAGATCCTTGCTTGTAATTATACTATTCAACATGTTGAGTTGATTTATATTTAATGACTTTAAAGCTGCATTGATGTACCCAAAATAAAAAATTGAGATGAATTTTTTTGCTCTCCCATTGAAGAATAATGAATTAATTAACTTGAGGTGTACAAAGCAAAGTGTTGTGCATGTGCTGTTAGTCCAGGTGGATCTGTCAGGCAAGTTGTGTTTGACCTAAACCCTTTTCTATCTCAGAGTGTGAAATTGACATACAAAACAATAAACAGAATAATGAACGCAATTCATGTTTACAGTTTGTTGAAAGTGGGTCTTGTTTTCAGAATCTACAAAATCGAGTGTACTCAATTCTATTCTACAATACCTCAGTTAACCCAAAACTTATATAAACCAACATAGATAAACTAGGTGGAATTTGGCATCATGACAACTGTTTTGTATTGTTAAGGGCTACAAAGAACACGATAAACTAAACAAAATTGATTTTGGGAGGGAATGCAGCAATAAACTTCATTTTATGTCAATCTCACATTGGGTAGGGGGATGGCAAACATGGTGCTACAATGAAAAGGAAACTGCTGAACTTGGATGATTACAAACCCATGCATGTGCTGGTACTGAGGAATTAATACAGTACTGTAGAGGTTGAAAGCTAGCATGATAATGCTGCAGCAGAGTGTTGTATGAGCATGTATGTCATATGGAATGCATGAAATCAGTTTAAGACCTTCAGTGGCCCCCTGCAGGCTTAGGGGTGTAGAGCGGGTGATGTGGGTGATGTTCCTACTGGCATTTTGAACTTCTTAAAAGAGTGTGGTTTATATAGAAAAATCTGAGTTAATATTTTAAAGATTTTACCCTTTCTTATCCCCAGCCATACCACCTACTGGTCCTGTTTCCACTTCAGGAAGAAGCTACGGCAGTGGCTATGGCAGTGGAGGGCTTGCAGGTGAGAAAACAGGAACATCATAGTTTTGAGGCGGGGAGGATATCTGAGGAAAACAGAGAATATTGGGTCCATTTTATTAGAATCAACTCCAATTAAAGTAGCCAGGGTTCAAGGCCAAAGTTAACAGTGGAAAATCTAGAGCTCCCAGCTTGTAGTTATGGTCTTGGACATGTTGGGCTATATCTTGCAACTTTAAAGCTGCATTTATGTATATAAAATAAAAACTTGATATGATTTTGTGGTTCTTCCAGTGAAGAATAATGAAATAATTAACTTGAGGTGGGCAGATCAAAGTCCAGACCACATGCTGCCAGTCCAGGTGGATCTATCAGGCAAGCTGTGTTCCACATAAAACCTTTTCTGCCTCAAAAAGTGTAATAGATTAGAAAGAAGCGAGAATAATCACCTGAACACAATCCATATTTACAATCTGTGGAAAGTGAGTCTTGTTTTAAAAATCTCATTGAAACTGAGTGTAATCAATTCTGTTTTTAGTCTGCAACACCTTGGTTACCTCAAAGTATAAATAAGCCAAACTAGATGACCTAGGTGGATTTTGGCAGCAAGACAATAATTTTATGTTGTTATGGGCATCAAAGAACACTATAAACATATTAGTTTCAAATTGATTTTGAGAGGAATTGCAGCTTTATTTTTGTTGATTGTACAGCATGCCAGAAGGGGCATTGGCAAACATAGTGCTACAATGGAAAGTAAACTACAGATCTTGGATGGATGATTACAAACTTGTTCATATGCTGGAACTGCAGAGTTAACTGAGTATTGTAGACTTGGTTCCTGTATTTCTGACAAACCCATGGGTGGTTGGGGGGGTCAGGAGGAAGAATGTTTCTCCTTTGAATACGTTTCCAGATTGCATTAACATTAAAATGTAAGCCTGCAACCTCCCAAATCAAGCCCTATTAAAAGTTGAAAATTCATCTTTTCTGTCCACATCATGTAGACAAAGGGCAGTAGCTCTTGCCCATTACCTCCCCTTGTCACAACCAGGTGTTGCCAATTTTTAAGCTTTGCTGTCATATATGCAGCATCATAGAAGAGGTCTCTCGTAAATAGATGCCAGTATCAATGTGAATTTGCCATCCATTCAGGAATCGGGATCTGTATTATGTGATGATAATTTCTCTACTGGTGGTATACATAATTTTTTTATTTTTTCCAATATTTCTTGAATTTGTCCCTTTCCCAAACTATTATTGATGCATGTTGTGATTCACATTTTTGCCCACACTGCCTGTTGTTTGCTTGCTCATTAATAAGCATTTTAGCGATGTGTTGTCACATTGCATTGTTAATTTATCCATCTTTTGTTTTGTTTAATAAATGACACAAGATCAAGGTTAGGGAAGACACGCAAGAGTCATGCATTACATTTACAAAATGTACTTTGTCAGTACCATGTAGTGAGCATGCCAATAGGTCCAAGAGTTTGTGGAATATGGTTTTGCAGAAATCAACAAAGTTAAGTAAAAGAGGACAGTATTGTTAAATTAGTGGCAAATTTTGCCCCTTTATCTCTCTTATTCCTACAGGTAATTATGATACATTGGTGGAGTGTACCCCTATTTTTAGGATGCCCAGGAGATGCAGGTCCCCCCACATGTCCATGGGGTTTTTAATAGATTCAGTGGATCCAACTACTCTACACACTGTGAGTATGACAGCAGTCCTGCACAACAGCTTACTCAGATTCATCTATGGACTGAGTTCAGCTTCAAAGAAATCATAGACATATACAGGGTGTTGCTGGCTTCTGAATGTCCACTGCCACCTACCTACATGCAGGACAGTAAAGTCGAAGCATTAGTAAATATTGATGAGGAAGAAGAAGCAAAGGCATTCCATATGCAGCCTCAATCAGGGAAGATTAGAGAGATTAATGGTCACCTGTCTGGATGAATTTGTGACCTGGGGAATGCTAAGACATTCTTTTCTAAAATTGCAGTACAGGATCATTTTTGTTGCACTGGTACAAGATGCACTATGACAAATTCCATACAGACCTTCTAGATTTAAATAAGAATTTAGCAGTTGTTGTTCTGTGTCCGATAGAGGCAGTTTCAAAATGTTAGCATCTCATCTTCGATGTTAGATTTGGCCTCATTTGCATTTTTTTGACTTGCCAAGAGATCATCAAATGAACATGCCCAGGAGGCAGTGGCCTGAATTCCTGAAGTCATTAACTGGCAGCTCACCATTCTGTGGCTAATTGACCGTGTCTGCAAATCTCGATCTGATAAATGGGATTAATGTTTACATTCTGCTCCACTCAAGCTTCAGCATGCCCTGGGTTATCCAATTCATTTCAGTTTGCTTATTATTTCATTTATCATTACCCTTCCTCTTTCTTCCTCTCCCCATCCAGTGATAGACCTTTCTTCGACAAGGTGAAATAACAAATTGCACACCCTTGT
Organism: Megalonaias nervosa; assembly: GCA_016617855.1. NCBI lineage: Eukaryota > Metazoa > Mollusca > Bivalvia > Unionida > Unionidae > Megalonaias > Megalonaias nervosa. The sequence goes on along the minus strand of JAECUM010001581.1, from coordinate 68,512 downwards.
CTCTCCAGTTCCAGACCATTAAACCTTGGCTGTGGATGCAGTGTCAATAAATTTAAATGGGTGGTGGGCCTTTTCCTACCCTCCCATAGTTTTGTACTGAAAATCATGCAGTACTTGAGTGGTCAGAAATGCAAGCTGATTCTGATAGCACCTCTCTGATGGGACAAGTCCTATGTCATATATCTATTCAGTCTAGTTATAGATCTTCTCAGGAAGATTCTGGTCAAGTCAAATATTCTTAAACAACTGATGTCATAGGTGTTCCTCCTTTGCAAAGAGCATCTTCATGCCTGGCTCTTGTTGAAACAGTCTTGCAAGAGAAAGAATTCAGACCTTCGATTGTGGAGAGAATCTCATGAGAAAGAAGGTCCTCCACTCAGAAGGCTTAAGAGCAAAAGTGGCGTGTTTTCAGGGACTGATGCTGAGCCAAAACACATATCCCTCTGAGTACTTTGATCCCTTAACTTGCTGACTTTTTTCCCTGGCTCTATGAAGGGAAAATATTCATCCTAATTACCATCAAAGGCTACTGCTTCATTATATCTGACACATTCAAATGTCATGGCAGAAGCAATATTGGTCATAATCAAGATCTATCAGACCTACCCAGTTTTGATTTAGAGCAAACAGAATCCCTCACATTTCCAAAATGGAATCGGTCCTGGATTTAACATGGCTCATTTCAGAGAAACTTGAACCATCGCCTCACCGAAGCTACTATCATACAAAAATATGTTTCCTGGTAGTCATAGTTTAAGCATGCAGGGTGAATGCATTACATACCCTTTTAATTGACCTGAACTATGTTCAGTTCAGATTGGATGGTTCATTGGACTGTGTGATGCAACCAGGCTTTGTTGCCAAAACTTGGTTGCCATCATTGGGCAGTCAGAGAATCATTGTATGCTCCCTCTCTTGAATAGACATGTTGAGAACAGTGGCCATGCAAGACCCTGTCTTTGTCCTCAGACACTACTTGAAACACAGGCAAGTCATGGCACTTGCAACCAACTTTTTCTCCCGTTGAAGACCAGAAAGCCGGATATTATCCCTCAAGCCCTCTCTTCATGGTTGAAGTTGGTTATATGCTCAGCATACTCTGAAGGCTCAAAAGACCAAAATGGCTTTATGAGGATTTCAGTGCATTAAATTAAAGCAATCTCTGTGAGCCTTGCATTCAAACACAACATTTCGATCAGACATAATAGAAGCTGTTCCCTGACATGCCTGACATAGAGTCAGCCTCCTCCACTTTTTATCTCGAGGGGGATTTGCATCGAGAGGGACAAACTTGGAATCTGCCAGCAGTCCAGATTATCACCAGACCCAGTTAAAATCAACACACCCTCTTAGCTTCACTGGGTTCACAAGTGAAATTTTGTCAGTAAGAAGAATTCAGTAATCTTAACCAGATATAATGTCACAGATAATATGGCCACAGGCACTGTTGCATTCAAGTTAGGAAAACAGTTTATCTTTCACATAGGGGATCCAGCCTTTTATTGCCAACTATACCTAAGGTATAGGTAGGATGCTCATCATTCCCTTCTCCTATTACCTATTCTTCTAACATTAATGTGATTGGGAATGTATTTGAAGGGGAACGCCAATTTATTCAGTTTCAGTAAATTGTGTTTCTCAGGGAATACTTACATTGCTTATACACCCTCCCATCTACCCTCCATGCAAACATCTTCATTGGTATCACTCCTCTGAAAAAATAGCAACACCTGTTAGTGGCAAGGAGAGATAATGGGCAGAGTTATTGCCCTTCATTTATATGTAGTAGGGTTGGATTCAGAAGGTAGCTGGCTTATATTGTAACATTAATGTGATCAGATAAGTATTCTCTGTGAAACATTTACTGAAAATATTTGCATTGTTCCCATCTAGGAAAAGCCCTTGAATTTTGAAAATATTGATCAAAGTTGGTGAAAAACCAGGAATTTTAAGCTGCCACCTGATCACCCACTCCCCCAAGCTGTAATTGAGTCATAAATGAACAAATGAGAAGTTGAGTTTGTTTGAGTACAGTGTATTAATAATCAAAGTAAAATTTCAACTTTTTATAAAAACATTCCCTTCAGGGAGGAAGGAGGAAATAGAAGTTATATATTCTGTATTCAGTTTTGGAGCTAATTGGATGATCATAAATACCAGAAACTACATTGCTTTACAGAATTCCAGCAGAAAATTCACACATGATCAGTAAAAAAGCAATTGAGAAATTGAATTTGTGTTGCATAATTTGAAGTAAATTATGACTTAACTCATTAACCCCTGGTGCCTCATTTATGCGTCGGGAGGTAGTAGTCTATTTCCGAGCTCTGTAGCGTCAAGGTCATGTAAATACACTAAAGTGGGCGGTATTATAGAATGGTAGACAGATGTAGCTCTACAATGATACCAAATAATCAAGACGTTCTAGTTGCACTACAAATACAGAGTGCAAAATGTACTTTTTTGGAACTTATTTTTCTCCATCAAGACTTCACCTGTGGTTGGAATCTGATTTTGTGTCTGGATTTTAGACTTTTTAGCCTCAGATGTAAGGCAGACCAGTCTGAAATGCACACAGACAGGCGAACCTTTGCAAAAAGTAGGATAAGATGGGCATTTGGAATAAAGAGGGGTCTCAATACGAAAATGATGGGTCCGTTAAGCAAAAAAAAAAAAAAAACTCCAACTTTTACCCTTCTGCTCATGCGCAAGTGAAAAATGATGTTTCTAGCACAACTAGGCATTAGGTTGACGGGAATTCTCTTGGAAGTCAATGTATTAGGATGTATTCAGAAATACCCCCCAAAATGTGTTTCCTACTCGCATTTCAGGCAAAAACGGCAAAAACCTCCAGGTGTTAATGAGGTAATGGGTGCATTTTGATGACATCACCAAAGATGAATATTCCTTGCATATTTAATCACTTGTACATCGACATTGCACATAAATTATAAATTTAGCCATTCCTTGACAATTTGTAAAAAAAATTCCAAAACCGTTGTTAACTCATTAACCCCTAGCGCCTTGTTTATGCGTCAGGAGGTAGTAGCGTACTTCTGAGCTCTGTAGCATCAAGGTCATGTATGATACACTAAAGTGGGTGGTATTATAGAAAGGTAGACAGATGTAGCTCTACAATGATACCAAATAATCTGGACGTTCTAGTTGCACTACAAAAGAACTCCAGCTTTTACCCTTCTGCTCATGCGCAGGCGAAAAAGCCAGTGAAAAATGATGTTTCTAACACAACTAGGCATTAGGTTAATGGGAAATCTCTTGGAAGTCAATGTATTAGGATGTATTCAGAAATAGCCCCCAAAATGTGTTTCCTACTCGCATTTCAGGCAAAAATGACATAAACCTCCAGGGATTAATGAGTTAATGGACATATCACTGTCCATTACCAACAAAAGTAATTATTGTATCCAATATTTCTTCATAGTGTGTTTGGTATATTTAATTTATATTGTGTGTTTGATCCATATTTGTGATTGACGGTAGAGTTTTGGCCTACCTGACTTTTGTCATGTTTTTTTTTTTTTTTTTAAAGATATTTACTAAAAAGTAAGACTGCCCCAGTGGCCTAAGTGGTTAGAGCGTCTGACTCAGATGCAGGAGAATGTGTGTTCAAACCCCAGCTGAGTCATACCAAAGACATATTAAAAAATGGTACTAGCAGCTGCCTCGCTTGGCGCTCACCATTAATGGGTTAGTGTTGGGACTGGTCAGCCTTGTGTCAGGATAATGTGACTGGGTATGACATGATGCTACATGTCTACGGCATGATGCCCCAGTGCTAGACATCACAATAAACTGCCACACTGCAGACATCTTAGCTATGTGACTGAAAAATTATTAAAGCTACATTAAAAATCCAAATCACACACACACACACACACTAAAAACTGAGTTCAAGGCCTCACTATGTTTATGAGTTAGATATGTTCTGGAAGCAAACTTGTTGACAGTGTTTTGGATTTTTCCATTAGTTTTTCAGAAAATGCTAGTGTGACTTAGGTCAAATGGGGATGTATATAAAGAGGTTTTTGTAAACAAAGTTTTCATTCCTGTTTTGATGTCTTTGGGAATGTATGTTCCGAGTTTATAGTTGTTTTCAGTTATAATTTTAGAGGAATTATTTAAATTATTCGTTGAAATTACTAAGTGCTCATTGACTTTTTGGACTAAAACATTCTTTGGAGATTATTGAGGATTCTTTCAAAGATATACTGGATTGTTTTTTGTGTTACTTCACCATATTCAAGACTTGGAATTCATTTGGAACATTGTATACTTTTGGATTTGTGGTAGAACATTTAGGATTATTTGGGATTTAATTCACAATACTGGAAGTATCTTTTGAATTTTAACTTTGTATTCTAGGGAAATACATTGTTTTTTGAATTTTACTAAGCTTATTGGTTTTGCTTCTTTCTGTTACATAGTTTAAGACCATTTAGTCGTAACAAGACAAATGAAATGAGGCCTTCAGTTATGGAATTGGTTGCCAATTTTTGACTAACCTATTTTGAGGTTGCTGTTCTATGTTGTATACAATTTTCACCAACTTGACCCTATTCTGGCTCGAGAAAGGTAATTTTGCCCAAATATTTGAGTCCAGCTTGGACCAGGACTTACTATCATTATATACACTTAATAGCAGTGCCTAGTTGAATGGAATGAGATAAAGGTTCTGGCAGACAAAATTTAGTGACTTTTGATCTTTTGATTATGATATTTCAGAATAAATATTTAGGGGCTGCCCTCATGAACACTGTAGAATCAACCCGCTACAATGACAGAATCCCAAGCTCCGAGTGTTCACAGTCAGATTACACTGAAAGTAGATGTTAGGTGCACAGCTATATATATATATATATATATATATACGCTTATATATATATATATATATATATATATATATATATATATATATATATATATATATATATATATATAATAGTTGGGGGAGGATTTTAGGTCACATTTAAAACCCTTGCCTTTAAACTTTCTTCATACCAGTATGTGTTGACCTTGTAAAGGCTCTATCCCCTTTTTTTTCCCCAGCTGTACCCCCATCTGGTCCAGTTTCCAATTCAGGAAGAAGCTATGGCAGTGGCTATGGCAGTGGAGGACTTACAGGTGAGATATCAAGGATGTCATAAAGTTTTGAAGTAGGAGGGTATTTGAAGAAAGCAGTGTGAGATATTGGCATCTGCTTTATTAGAAGCAGCTGCCATTAAAGTAGCTGGGTTCAAGGCCAAGTTAGCATTTGAAAATCTCCAGCATCCAGCCTGTAATTACACTCCTGTACATGTTGAGTCATAGGGAGGGTATCTTTAAAGCTGGATTCACTTGCACAAAATAAAAAATTGAGACAATCATTAACTCAGAGTGGGCAAAGCAAAGGGTAAAGGACGTGCTGCCAGCCAGTGCTGCTTGTATTTCCATTGTCACGGCACCCTTCTTGAAAATTTTATTGCTATTCCTCATGAGTTAATGGATGGTCATGTCAGCATGTGGTTTTCACTGAGAGACTTCTTATGATTTCTAGCTGGTCATGAATGAAACTAGCTCCAATCTGGTGTCCAGTATGGTTGCATTATCTGCAAAGGTTATGCTGCTAGTGCAAGTAGGTGACCAAGTTGCAAACAAAATGTAAACTTCAGTTAGGAAAGTGAAAATGACTTTGCCCTGTCGTTTTTGTAGCTGTTCACCCGGTTGTAGTTGTTATGGCTTTTTGAGATGCTCCTTCAACCCAACCAAGTAGTTAGTGCTGTAGCCCCAGGTGAAATGTATTATATAACACCTTAGCACTGACAAAACAAATTCTTGCATATTCACAGGCATGTGTTTTAATACCTGTTTCACTATTAACTCTTCCCCCTGCAAGATATCGCAATCAGATTTCCACAAGTTATCATTTGGTGATGAAACATACTACTGTTTTGAAACTAGAACTTCTGGACAGATAACATTTTGTGTTTTGAAGAATATAATTGGGGAAGACCTTTTTAAATATATATTTTAAAGATTTTTACTACTGGTTTTGCATTATTTTCATCATAAAATCAATTTGACACCATAAGTGAACCTGCCAAAGGGTAATAATGGCTAGCATCACTGTGTCCTGGAAGTATTCCAGTATTAGACTGTCTGTTTTCTGTGTTCATCAGGCACATAAGTTAAGGAAAATAGACAGTTTGAACAAAGCAAAATCTTAATATTATGTGTTTAAAGATTCTGCCTAAAAGGAAAAATATTATTATCAGTAGTCCTGAACAAAAAGTAATATTTCTGTGGGATTTTCACTGGATGACTTGTGCTGCCTAGTTGGTCCTAAATGAAAATGGTGCTGCTCAGACATCCAGTATGCTTGCCATAGTGACCATCTTGAAAATCTTGCTATCTCTATTTCTCATGAATGAATGGTCATACCAGAATGGTGCTTTCAGTGAAAGAGTACTTACGAGGTTTAGTTAGTTGTAAATGAAAATAGTGCCTATCTGACTTTTAATATGGTCTCCACAACGGCAATTTGAAAATATTGTTAGCCCTACTTCTCCTAGATTGATGGACAAATCAACTTTGTGCTTTCTTCAGAAAGATTCCTTATAATGTCTAGTTTATACTAAATGGAAATGGTACCAATTTGATATCCAATATGGCCAGCCTGGAGGCCATCTTGAAAATCTTGTTAGTTTTGCTCCTCCAAATTGGAAAGGCACATGAACATCAGGCTTCCAGCAGAAGACTTCTTACAATATCTTGTTAACCCTAAATCAAAATGGTACCAATCTTTTATCCAATATGTCCAACAGATAATTTGAAAATGTTGTCTCAGAATAATATCATTAATGGTTTCATCACTGGGCATTTAAAAGGAAGAAATGGTCTTAACTTGAATTCATAGAAATTCTTTTCAACCAGTAGAGTGCCTGTCTCTTCAATTGACTCCAGTTTATGAAATATATTTCTTAAGAAAATATAATTTTTGAATGCTTAGTTGATTAGCATGGAGTGGAATTAAAAAAGTTAAAGGAAAGTGCATGTATACTTGTGTTTGTATGCAAGTGTGAGAGGAAATTTTTATTGTGCTTGTGAAGGAGTCCATATGGAATGTGTGTGGGTGTGCTAGTATAAAGTGACATGGAGGCAGAGTTCAAGACCATGTTAAAGACTGAATAGACTGAGCAGATGTTTTATACACTTTTTATAACTACAAAATCACATCAAAAACTAGTGAAGAACAAAACATCAGATAAACTCAAAACTTTGCTGATTAATGTTAAGTTAATCATCAAAGTAATCATTTCTTGGGGGTCACTTTTCTGCCAGTTGTTCAGATTGGTATTGTTTTGACAAACATTATCAGTGACATGCATCATGTCATGTATGAAGCCCTTCCTGTGATAGACCAGAAAAGCTTATGGGGTGGTCTTTTATCTGTCATCTCTCCATCCATTAAGACAAGTTTGTTATCACTACTCCTTCTAAACTACTTTTAGGATTGTTGTGAAACTTTACATGCACATTCATCCATGGTCTGATTGGTGTAGAATGATAACAATGCTGCTCAGACATCCAATATAGTCACTAGAGCACCCAGCTTGAAAATATTAGCACTACTCCAGAATGGATGGTAATATCAGCAAAGTGTTTCATGAAAGGTCTGTTTATGATGTCTTGTTGGTCCTAAATGAAGGTGGTGCCAATCAGTTGTCCAATATGGCCAAACTGGCAGCCATCTTGAAAATCATACTACATTGTTTCCAGAATCAGTAGTCATAACACCATGGGGGTTTTTACTAAAAGACTTGTGATATCTTGTTGGCCCTAAATAAAAATGGTGCCATTTTGACAGGTAGTATGTCTGACATAGCAATCATCTTGAAAATCTTGTCATCACAACTTGCCTGATTAATTTCACCAAAGACTTCTTATCATGTCCAGTTGGTTTTAAATGAAAATGGTTCCAATGTGACATCCAATATGGCCACCACACAGTGTCCATCTTGAAAATCTTGTCACTACTCTTTCAAATGGATGGTTGTATCAGCATGCGGTTTTCACAGAAAGACTTCTTACAATGTCTAGTTGTTCCTAAAAAAATAGTGTCATGTGATGTCTGATATGGCCACTACAGTAGCTAGCTTGAAAATCTTATTGCAACAAAAAAAAAGGACGTGTTCACGGGTTCTTAAATTTATGTTTTTGCCTGTTTTCATACAGTTGTCATTTCAATGATTAAAACAATGCTCTTACCTATATGAGCATAAACCAAACATCTATCAAGATCAATCACTTGCACAGAACATCAGTGGGAGCTGACACAGCCAGCTACACTAAGAACTAACTGAACAGATGTCAGCTGTGTGTTATGATCAAAGGAAATCAACATGGTATTGATCAGGTATCAAATTCATAGCACAATCAAAGGAATGCCCACTGCGGAAAACTAAGCAGTACAACATTTATATGATAAGGGATTAAAGTCAGATTAATAAAGTTAGCTTGATCAAAACATAGTGAACTGGGAAAACAAAGCAGATTTGCCTTTACAAGCTAAGGGAGTATGGTCAAATTTTTTAAAAATTTGGGTCATGCTTAACAGATGACACACTCTGCAAGAATAAAATATTTAGTAAAAAAAGGTTCACTTATAAGCAAGTATATATAGTATATCCCTGTTGATTTTGCATGTGAACCAAATGCTTGGTGCATTTGATGAACAGTGTCTACATTTGATGTGTTCAGAGCCCATAAAAGTGTGAACATGCTAACAAAAATTGAAAAACAATGGAATCGCTCCATTGTTTGAGCCTGTCTCATGTACAAACCAACTTCAATCACTAGACTACTTAAAACTATGTATTAATCACTGTTTTAAAACTATAAGCATAGGGAACAGACTGTTTGGTCCCAATTGGATGTCTTTGCAGTACTATCTTGTGCATTATTGTTGGGTTTTTTTGTCAGCAGTATCTCATGAGTCAAGGATGTTATGGTAACCCAATCACTAATTAAACCTAATTAGCAGTTCTTTGATACATTTGCATACACAGGTACCAGTGCATACATATGTACTAGTAAATAACAGTGCATGGATATGTACCAGTAAATACCAGTGTATACATATGTAGCAATAAATATCAGTGCATCCATTATGTTCCAGTATATACCTGTGCATCCATATGTGCCAGTAAATACCACATAGGTGTATATACATATATACTAGTGCATAATTTTGCAGACCTGCCAGCCCTTATGATTTTAACATAAGTCTTGCAAAAGTACTCTTAAAATATGGACTTAGGAAATAAAAGCAAAAACTATGGGAAAATGATTGTTGCCAAAAAATCCCGATAAGTGGTTCATCCATAGTTGATTTGGATCTGGATTTCATGTTAGAATTAGTGGAATTACTCAGGGAACCAGACTAACTTTACAGTAGTACCTCAGACGCTTTAAACTGCACATAATTTTTCTTGCACAGCGTCTGCATGATTAAACTGTTGATTATAGAATTTTTAAAACGGGGATCCAGCATGCAGTGCATGTTGGAGACAAAACGGAAATTAAGCCTCTTAAAAAGTATTAATAATGAGCACAGAAAAATAAAAAGGAATATTCAGATTCTTGTGAGTAAAAACTGGAAGGACACAGTTACGTTTATTGGACATGTCAATTTGAGTATGTCTCATGGTGGGAGATAAGATTGTCATTTGAAATGAAGAAGAAAATCCAAGATTTATGTCAGGTTGAGAAATAGCAACAAGCCATTGAGCTGCATAGGGTTTGGAACTGAGTTTGTGCAACTGTACTAGTGGTAAAAAAAGTCTACATGTACTTTACAAACTTTTCAGTTGACTATAATGTTTACTGTTGCTGCATGTTTCGAATACTGAACTTTTAAAGATGCTTTCCAGTTTTACAATAGCAGTTTATGATATTTTGTTACACCTTACCGAAAACTGGTCGGACTTGCAGAAAAAAATTAACTGCTTTACTGAGACGGTCTCATCAGGGTTGGCAGGTCTGCAGTGTGTACTAGTAGAATGAGAATAGACTGTACTTACATGAGGAAATGGTGTGCTTTCTTGTGTTATCAATATATTCATTAACACCAAAACTGACACTGGAATAGAAAAAAAGTGTTTTCAGTTTATCAGTACTACTGTACCATTATTTGATATAAATTTGGTCTTTAGTCTATGAAGATATCTGAATTTAATTAACATTGATAGTGCTCAGTTGTGATATCAAACGTAAAGACACAGTTTTGGCTGGGTTTTGGAAAATAAGAAAATCTATTCATGTGCATTGCATATCTAACAATGAAGTAAAAAGAAACAATTATCTCATCCAGAAGCAAAACTGTTTACTTAGAGACAAAAGTCGACAGCTTCATTCAAAAGAAGACATACAGGGATTAACTCTATAAACAAAGTGTGTAACATGGTCACACCAACTTGAATAGACGACAGCTTTGTGATTGGGATGTAATGACTTAACATTAGGGGGAAAAACAACAAACATCACAAGTCTTGAACACTATCAATCAAATCCCACAAATGATTCTTCTCTCTTGCTGGTTTAATAGACAGTGACCTTATTCACTCCCAGGCAATACAGATTAACTCTAAAGACAATATACATAACCATTGTGTCAATTTCGGCACTACGGTGGCAATTCGTGACATGTACATTAGCCTGGTTTGCAGACTGTAGCATCTATCACCGGTAGCCACAATCCTTTTTCTTGTTTTTTTTATTATTATTATTATTATTATTATTCTTTTTATGCTTGTTTTTTATCTGAACAATCGTTACTAATCAAACGGTTGTTGTCACAATTAAGTACATATAGGTCAGTGGTGTTTGTATTCTCGCAATACGGTCATTCATAGGAATGCTGGGTCCTACTCATACATATATCTATAATAAGGCCGGGAAGCAGGCTAAGTACAGCAATAATTTGTCTGGTTCTCTGCTTCGTATGCTCCCTGCGTTGCTCTTCCCTATACCAGTAGCGGAGAACAACGCAGGGAGCATATGAAGCAGGGAACCAGACTAGGGAATAATCCACATGTACTTTAGTCTGGTTTACAACAGAAACTATAAAACACTATAAGCTTATGTAAAAAATTTCAGATATTGGTGGCAAGCCCTTTTTTTTTTTTAGAACGGTTTGAGCGGTTGTTGTGACAGGGATTAAATAAAGGTCGGAGTTTATCCTCATTTTTGCAATGCGGTCGTTAATGGCAGTGTCAAAATGCATATTTTACCAAGACATTGCTGGTCACGTTCAGCAGGTGGTTGCTCACAACAGCGTTTATATAATAAAATCGATCCATGCATTACAATTGAGGTTGGAAATGACAGGTGGTTGCTCATAACAGTTTTTACTGTATTATTATTATTATTTTGTAGAGAATAAATGTCATGTCAGTATTTACATCCAAGCACTAAGCATGTAAACAATGTTCAAAAGATCAGATATAGTGGTTGTCAGAATGCTCAATGAATTCAAACAGACACTGCCATAGAAAAGATTGAATTGTGTTTTCACGTTACCAGTAATACTGTTGACATTACATGATATAAATTTGGTCATTAAACATTTTGAGAAGTTATCTGAATTGAATTATTCACATTTGTAAAGCAAATATTTTTCATTATATCCAAGATATACATGTGTGTGTATGTATTATATAAAATTGATTATTTAGGTGGGGTTGGTGGCTACTCATCAAGTACCCAAGCCAGTGGATATGGCAGCTCAGTCAGGCCAGTTAGTGGTTATCCCACAAGTGGCTACACATCTGGTGGCTACACATCAAGTGGTTACAGCTATAGTGGTTATGGATCAGGTAGCCACACATCGGCAGATTCCTTGCTGGGTACCTACCCTGCATACCCTTCAGGAGGCCAACCTCGCTCTGTGGGAGGATCAAGTAGGATTGAGGATGCTTACAACAAGTTTAGTAAGTTTCAGTAAGGAGGTGAAATCCACATGAAGTTAGTAATGATGTAAAAAATTACATGTTTTATTATGACTTGGAGAAAAGAACAATATTGTTATGGCACAGGAATACACATTCTAAGAATTTTAAGTCCATGGCATGATTCCTATGCTTTGTCAACTAATGTAATGGTTACATAGGTCATCATGTTTGTGAAAAGACCACTCACTCAGGTTAAAATAATATTTACTGATCCTAGAAACAGCAGTGTATTATTATTTTGGCCAGGTAAAGGAACTCAAAATTTGATCATCAAGCTTTCAGCTGAGGACAGAAGTCTTTGTGGATCAGTCTTTGATACATTAGCACGGTTGTGCTGTGTGGTATGGAATTATAATTTTCCAGCAACTTTTCCAGATCTTGGACTTTGGCTGCACTTTTGCATCAACATGTGTGTGTGTGTGTGTGTGTGTGAGTGTGTGTGTGTATATATATATATATATATATATATATACTTCTGGAGAAAATTTAAAAATTTGCCTTTTGGAGCATTTTACACATGTAGGTGTGATTAAGATCTTGTACACAGTTGTAGTCACTTTCCACTGTAGATCACCAGAATTGCCAAATGCATTGAAAATTTTCAAATGGCAGTTGACACAAATTTGGCATTTTAAATATTCAGTGACAGTTGTGATGCCTGCCGGGTATCAATGCTGAGGTACAGATAGCTGATAGCATAATGTATTTTCAGAGTTGAGTGTTGATTAATGATTCAGTTTCTAAAGGAGGAAACTGCCAGGAATACATCATTTAGTATTTAATCAATTATAAGTTTGAAAAGAAAAATAGTTCAGGGAAAGAAATGAATATATTAAGCACCAGTAGATATTGGTGAAGACCAAACTTTGAACAAGAGCAAAATCCAGAATTGAAGTTCCATAATACAGCTCTTATATGTAAAGCAGATATTTTTGAACATGTTCGTGTTTTTGTGGGTTAATTTAGTGCTTGAGAAAATGTCATTAACATAATGCAAGTATCCACAGAAAGATGGTAGTATAATGCAGACAACAGATTTAAGATGGTCAAACTGTTGAAGCAGATGAGATTATCATTATTGTCCACCACTTGTGCCTCAGATATTTTCCATTATTTCTCATAAACATTGTGCATCTCCCCAAGATTTGGAAGGCTGGGGTACACATTGCCTTTAACGTCCATGCAACACTTGATTAGGGCCATTTTCCACAAGGCATTTTAGAAATGGCATCATTTTATTGCATGTTCTGTTGTTGAATTCAGAGACAACTAGTCAGATTATAACAAGATACCAGTCATGTCAAAAGAACTGTCAGAAGTTTTTGCCAATTTGGAAGGAATTTTGTGGAGAAATTTCAGTAATTTTGTTTGTGTTTCTAATCATAATTTAAATATCTTTAAGTTTACAAAATAATTGAATACTGTTTTATTTAAGGTAAGAAATTACTATCAATACTTTGAATTTGGTAAAGTATTTTTTCTAAAATTAGAAAACTCTTAGCATGACACAAGTCACACCTACTGTACTGTATAGTTTTTTCTCTGACTCGGAATGAAAACATGTATGATATTTCAAAGCACTTGTTCTTCTGTTTAAAGACAGATATGCCGTCAGAGATAAGTTTAAATTCTTGCTCAAGTGTGGTTTGAGGATTCGAAAAGGAACACAATGTCAGCTAGTGTTATGGTGTGTGTTTGTGATATTCAGTTTTTAGGCAGTTGCAATTGTAATCAAGGTGATTGTTACTTTTATGCTTGAAATTCTGTTTTAAGTTATGTAGATATGATTGTGACATAAATACTTGGATAGCTAGATGCACAAAAGGTGAGGGTTTATTGCCTTTTATATGAATTTGTCAGAACATGCATAGTACAAATACATGACTTTGTAATCATTGAGTGCCAGAAAATTTTAAATCCAAACATCATCAAGAGTCTCTGGAAGTGTTTAATATAAAGTATGTGGGCATAATATTAAAAAAATTAATCAGCCAGTAATGGCATGAAAAGAAAGTTTAATAACATGTCAAAACTTTTGTCTGTGTCTTGATTGAGTCATATATTCCTGTGCATTTTGTATCTTCATCATTTTCTTTTAATTTCTTATGATGATGAATTTTTAATATTGTAAAAGGTTTGAGAATATTGTTCCAATGATTTACAACATTATTTTGAATGCACACCATTGAACAATCAATAGCCTGCACCAATTTATTTTTCTGAGCTTCCCCTGCTCTTGTCTATAAAGGTAACTGAAATAAAGATCACAAGTTTAACAAAGTTTCTTAGGAATTTTGTTTCCTTATGAAAATTTCTTTTCTTTTCTGTTTTTTGCAGTGAATAGCATATCTGGACGGTAAATTTCAAAGTTTGAAGGACTGCTTTGACTGCACATACACAAGACATTATCAAGAATAGTCACCAGACATGCTATAAGACTCCGTTAATCTCTGTTTTAGCGTGAAGGGACATTGAGATAGATGTTCATGGGTGACATTCAAGCAAATTATATTTTTGCAAGGAATTACTTAACTATGTTTAATGTTACTTCATGGAAATCATCAGTTTAATGATTAAACAGCGGATAGGTCTCCTCATTTATTTTTTAAGAAACCAGTTTGTAAAGCAGGAATTCACTGGTGAAATTTTTTGATAAAGATTTGTACATTTGAATAAGGGTTACTAAAAAGGCACAGAATATTTGCAATAGAAATATCTTCATGCATTCAGGTTCCTCTTTCCTAAAATAATACTTTGCATTTTGAATAAAAAAATTTGTACTCTCATCTTGAAAATACTGTTTGAAATTGACAAATGCAACCTATTGATTGATAGAATATTTCGAGTAAGATTTGAATCAAGATTCATTGATGACAGTGTCCAGAATAAATCAGAATATGTGTAACTTGCCTAGTGAGAATGCAATTAGTACAATTCGTTGGCAGAACAGGATCAGTGGCATAAAAAAGTGAAAAATACAGACCCTAATATGCCAAGGCAACATGTGATAATAGATCTGGTTCTGTCATGGTTAATCACACTTTGTACATAAACCGATTTGGTACCTATGTATCCAGAATCATTGTGTCGTGTTTATTGTACCACTGAAGTTAGAAGGAAGTGAGACATAGCAGTAACTTTTCTGTCATTATCATCATCTTCAACAACAGATTGTCGAGGTTTTGGTTAAAGTTCTTTCATTGCTGGTATTTTCTAAATCTCTTGGTGGAATTTCTTTATGCTTTGGACAAATTATTATGAAGCTAAGACAATTCATTCTGCAACGTGCTCATTCAGCCTTTTGACCTTGAGTCAGGGTCACATTATACAGCAATGCTTCCATCATGTAGACCCTCGACTTGTATATATTGTATTGCTGCCTGTTATCCTGTTAAGAGTTGACATTTATTAATGTTGTTTTATATGATGCAAGTAGTAAGAAATTACCACCATCACCAACCCCCAGCAGTTAGGGGAGTTGGTTATATGTGGTGTTTTGTTTTTGTTTTTTTTAAGGTTAACAACTAACATTGTATAGCTATGTAAACAAACCACATTATATAATGCAAGTATTTAAAAATTACTCCCTACCCCACAGTAACAATAAACTAGCAAGTGGGGTTGGGGATATGGGTTGTTGTTAACAGGTATAACCGTAAATAAATCATGTTGGAAATTAATACTTGTTCATATGTGACTCGTGCTTCACCTTACTTCCATTAGTGTAATCATGACCATGAAATTTTGTTCATTTTCATTTTATTTTGGTACACAGTGTACTGATTGTACCTTACATAAGATGAATTACATTACAACAGAATTAATCATTGAGCCTATTTTAACAAGGTAAGAAGTGACATGATAATAGTGAAACAGAAAAGAATTATTTTAGAATGGATGTAGTGTTTTTAATTATTTTTGCATCAGTTAATTTTTACAAATTCAGTAAGTTGAGTATATTCACAGCAGTTTTTCTCATTAGTACTTTATATATAGTCACTATCAGTTGAGTCAATTTTGTGCAAATTTAGATTTATTGATTGATCAGTAAAAAATGAAAGATATCTAAATGTCGAACAAAAATTATGCATGTCGATTTTATTCATATTCTTGGATGAGAACAAAATGTTTGAAAGAAACTTGTTCTGATGTAAATGTAAATTTTTTGTGCAGTGTGACGAGGGTTTCATGAGACTTTTCTTATTAAATCATACTACAGACATTTGATTGCAATATTATTGCAAAAATATATTAATTGTAAATATATACGGAGTTTTACAAGGTTTGGTGAGTTCCCAAGTCATCAGCCAGTTGAGTACCATATTGTGTGCATCACATTGATATTTACCTAATCCCTCATTTTAGTTACACCTTGTCAATGTAATTGATTGTCATGTACTCACTATTTACCATTATGGAGTTTAGAGAACCAGAAAGAAAAAGGCAGTAAATAAGAATGACCCCTTCATGGAATTTAAAGAATGAAGGTTAGATTTACATCCTCTCTTGGAAAGTATATTCATCACATGAATAAAGATTTTTTTGTGATGGATTTACTCTCATAATGACATTTTTCAAACTATTATTGGATGTAACTATTTCCTTTGTTTTCTTTTTTGTTTGAAAAATTTAAGTGCTAGAATTACATTGAACTGAACTCCATAAAGGAGGGAAATGCTTCAGCATTGACCACTGGAATTTTACCCATATTTCTGTAATAAAAATATCTCAGTCTCAGTACTAGTGTTTATTTTCAATGAATTTATATTAGTAAAAAAAATCAGTACTAAAACTGTCAAATATTGTTGTTTAGACAATTGATGGAGCTATTTCAAGCTGTTGTGAAAGATGAGCCTTACAAGACATGTTAGGTAACACTTTTCCAAGAGTTTATTGTATGTAATTGCATCAGTGAACAAAACATAAATACATGTTTTCATATACTGATTGATCAGTTGAATGAAAGCAGGAAAGAGAGATGGACAGTTTTGCAGACAGAAAGCAGCTGTTGCATCAAATGAAGAATGGGATCAAGTATCCACATTTATACGCCAGATTACATGAATTTGTGGATATACAAATTTACTGGAAAACCTTTAATTGCTTCACTTTTACAAAGAAATGAGAAAGGCATGAAATAAAGGCCATATTTAGAAATTTTAATTATTAAACTACCTTTGTTTGGATACATAGTGAGTGATGGCTTGATAGCTGAAGGAGTTGATTACATCCATGAGTAGTAATTTTCTAATTAACATAGAAAATATCTGCATAAGAAAAGATTTGTTAATTTATCTTTGAGGTCAAATGTGGAGAAAAGTAAATATTTTGTGCTCTTTGTAGAAGTGTGTGCAAGTTAAACATCTGACCCATCAAGTGAGTTTATTCCCACATAATGACGACAACTGAACACCAGAATTGGTGTCAGATTAGATCTAAGAAAAGATTTGTTAATTTATCTTTGAGGTCAAATGTGGAGAAAAGTAAATATTTTGTGCTCTTTGTAGAAGTGTGTGCAAGTTAAACATCTGACCCATCAAGTGAGTTTATTCCCACATAATAATGACAACTGAACACCAGAATTGGTGTCAAATTAGATCATTCAAAATTATCATCATCATTATGTCTCTTTCCTGAATTGATTTGCAATTAGGTGTAATGACATTCCAAAATGAGTTGACCATTGATTACTGTAGATGTGTATTAATGAAACAGTCACATCAAGTGAAAAATACTTTTATGGTGGAGCATGTGGTCATTACTTGGGATTGAACATCAAAAGGGCCAATATTTTCCTCCATATTTGACCTTTAATTGTTTTTATATTTTTTAATTTGGATGGCTCACACTTTCACTTATAATTAATATTCACTTGTGAAAAATGTCCAACCACAAACAACATAGACCCTAATCTGCTGATGCCTAATGTATCAGCAGATCTGGATCTATGCAGTTTGCAGTTCGACTCTATATATGAGCAAGTATATACAGTAATTGTTCGACTGTCATCAGAGTTTCCATGCTTTTATCAAATAACTGCAAGGTTTTTATTTAATGTGTCCGCTCAGCAAAACGCTTGAATTCAGTTGGCATAATTTGAATGGGGAATATGGACGTCAAAAAAGATGCAACAGGTAAACAAGGTCTATTTTGGGGGTTTTCTTTGGGCATTGTTTACATTGTTAGGCTGCTCATGGATTGGATAGTTCTCCAATGGTAGCTGTATTGTTTGATTATTAGGTTGCTCATGGGTTGGATAAGCGGCCCTTGGTAGCTGTATTGTTGGAAGTATTCGGCTGCTCATGGGTTGGAGAGCCATCCCATGTAGCTGTATTGTTTAATAGGTTGCTCATGGTTTGGATAGCCCTCCCCTGATAGCTGTATTGTTTGCATTATTAGGCTGCTCTTGGGTTGGACAGTCCTCCCCTGGTAACTGTATTGTTGCATTATTTGGCTCCTCATGGTTTGGACAGCCCTCTAGTAGTAGCTGTATTGTTGCATTATTAGACTGCGCATGGATTGGACAGCCCTCCCCTGGTAGCTGTATTGTTGCATTATTAGGCTGCATATGGTTTGGAGAGCCCTTCCCTGGTAGCAGTATTGTTTTGCATTATTAGGCTGCTCATGGGTTGGACAGCCTTACCCTGGTAGCTGTATTGTTGCAATATTGGGCAGCTCATGGTTTGGACAGTCCTCCCCTGGTAACTGTATTGTTGCATTATTTGGCTCCTCATGGTTTGGACAGCCCTCTAGTAGTAGCTGTATTGTTGCATTATTAGACTGCGCATGGATTGGACAGCCCTCCCCTGGTAGCTGTATTGTTGCATTATTAGGCTGCATATGGTTTGGAGAGCCCTTCCCTGGTAGCAGTATTGTTTTGCATTATTAGGCTGCTCATGGGTTGGACAGCCTTACCCTGGTAGCTGTATTGTTGCAATATTGGGCAGCTCATGGTTTGGACAGTCCTCCCCTGGTAGCATTATAGTTTTGCATTATTAGGCTCCTTATGGCTTGGATAGCCCTCTAGTAGTAGCTATATTGTTGCATTATTAGACTGCTGATGGGTTGGACAGCCCTCCCCCAGTAGCTGTATTGTTGCATTATTAGGCTGCTCATGGTTTGGACAGCCCTCCCTTGGTAGCAGTATTGTTTTGCATTATTAGGATGTTCATGGTTTGGATAGCCCTCTAGTAGTGCCTATGTTGTTGCATTATTAGACTCCCCATGGGTTGGACAGGCCTTCCCAGGTAGCTGTATTGTTTGCATTATTAGGCTGCTCATGAGTTAAACAGGCCTTCCCTGGTAGCTGTATTGTTGCATTGTTAGGCTGCTCATGGTTTGGACAGCCCTCACCTGGTAGCTGTATTGTTTTGCATTATTAGGCTGCACATGGGTTGGACAGCCCTATATAGTTTTGCATTATTAGGCTGATCATGGTTTGGACAGCCCTCTCCTGGTAGCAGTACTGTTGCATTATTGGGCTGCTTATGGTTTGATGTACTGATGTAAATGTAATTTGTTCTGCTCAGTGTGATAGGAGATTAATTGGACTTCTTTGATCAAATCACAGTTCATGCATTCTGTTGCAAAATATAGCTGTATAAAATATGTTTAGCAAAGATAATACGTGTATACAGATATATTAATAGGTTCTACAAAAGATTGAGTGAGAAAGAAATTAAATATATCCATTAGAGTACCAAAGCTTATATTGTTTGCCATGTTATGCTAAAATGAACAGTAGAGAGTAGCAAAATTGCTTTAAAATGTGTTAAACATGGCCACAATGGACCAATTCCAAGAACCTGATATCCAAAACTAGCAGCTGAACAATAATTCCTTGTGGTTGGATTTAAGTTGTGAATAATTCTAAGCAAATTTTATTCCAACAAAATGATTTTTGTAAACTACATTTAATTTGATAACATACTCTGTGAAGCTATTAAGTTTGAAAATAAATATTGATAAACCTAGGTGTTAATGTCAGAAATAATGAAAGGTAGTAATCTTCATCTCTTTGTGCAGTGAATCTTAACAGAGCTCAGGTAAATGATGTGTTAAGTGCTTGATGTTTCAACCAACCTTAAAAAATGGTTAATGGGGCCCCGAGTTGCCAAGTGTTCTAAAGCGCTCTCCATTATGGATCACTGCCATCTCACCTCTGTGTGGGTTCGAGTCTCGGATTCGGCCAGTGTGGGTATGTGAGAAAGCTTGCCAGTAGCTTCTCGTGGGTCAGTGGTTTTTTCCGGGGTTTTCCCGGGTTCTTCCTCCACCATTAATACTGTCCGCCATGTATAGCCTATCGTGTGCTGAAAAATGGCATTAAGCCCAACAACAACAACAAAAATGGTTAAGAACATGACTAAAACTGTTAAACTGTAAAATAACAAAAATGTCACCAATTCATTAAATCGTGCAACTGATGAATTCCCTTATTTCCAAATTTCCATTGCTTTAGTGGTCGAGTGGTCTAAAGCGATCACCATTACATATCACTGCCATCTCACCTCTGTTGGTGTGGGTTTGAGTCTTGGATTCAGCCAATGTGGGTATGTGAGAAAGCTTGCCAGTAGCTTTTCGTGGGTCAGTGGTTCTTTCCGGGGTTTTCCCTGGTTCTTCCTCCACCATTAATACTGGCCGCCATGTATGGCCTACCTTGTGCTGAAAAATGGCGTTAAACCCTGCAACAACAACAACATCCACTGCTTTGGTATGTTGATACAACTTGAGCATCACTGGATTTTGTCAAAGGAAATTTTCTAAGAAGTAAATAAACTGAATTCGCATCAGATTGGATGCTGTATCTCATGGAACAGCAGTATGCAGCCACAAATTTAGAAGTGTCCACAGGATGTGGGGTAGTGTTATTCCAGGTGGATCTACAAGTTGTCAAATATAGGATTTTATCTGCAAATATTATGTGCATATTGCTGAAGGGACCATTAAACTGATTTAACTGGAGAAATATTGGTGTCTAAAAGTATACATGAATGTGTTGCGGATATAATTGTCTACATCGTGTGATTTAATGACTAGTTGACATCAGATCTAAAACCTGTCCATCAGTATCAACATGAGGGTCCTTGCTAATTTATTGGACTAATGCTTGCCATAATGTGGTCGTTAGATTAATATGTCATCAGTGTGTCCACCTGCATGTTACCAATTAACTCAAGTTGGCCACTGTTTATAGTTGCCAAACTTTGTGGATGGATTGCAGTTGGGGTAAGAAAGAACCATATTGATTTTGGCTTCATTTGCCAAAGGTCAAGGTCACTTAATGAAAGAACAAAATGGTTTCAGCACAACTTGAATTTCTTCACCATCTGCAGTTAGGAAACTGGATATGCTTGTATTTGGGTAAGGAAGAAGCCTATCGATTTCAGACTTCATAGGTCAAGGTCACTGCAAATGAAAAAAATGGTTTCCACATGACATACCAAACTCTGTGTGACTTGCATTTGGGGTAACAAAAGAGCATATTGATTTCGAGGTCAAGGTAGCTGTGACTGACCAACAAAATACTGTTTCTCCACAGTAGGATTCATCATGCATCACAAACCTGTAGTGGTAGAAAAGGCCATATTTGCCCTTTTGACCTCTTTGGGTCCCTGACAGCCATCATAGCCTCGACTAACCATGACTTTTTTAGCACATAAGCAACCCATGCATGTTTAGCAATTTAATTTTCCACATATGTGACCAAGTCATGGGGGGTAACGTCTGTGACAGATGTCAGTGCCCCAAGAGGCCCCAAAAGGCATGAACAGGAATTTATTGCTGCTTGGATGTATGCACATTTTGTGGTTGCATTATGGTAGGAGTGTTACCAATCAATACTAGAGACAGGCCTGTATTACTGATTATAACTACACTGCATCAGTAGAGGCAGCATATTGATTTTCTTTACAGCAATATCTGCACAGTGTGGAATAGTCTATAGCATGGAATTTGTACTGGCTAATAATTTTATGTCTGATTTAGATATTTAACATAACTTTAACAATTTTAGTCACTGCAATGTGGCAGTTTATGGTGATGTCTAGCACTGGGGCATCATGCTACACACATGTAGCATCATGTCCCTCCCAGTCACGTTATCTTGACACCAGGCCAACCAGTCCTAACACTAACTTCTTAATAACTGATCACCAAGTGAGGCAGCTGCTAGTACTAATTTTGTAAGTCTTTGTTATGACTCAACTGGGGTTTGAACATGTGATCTCTCGCATCTGAGGTGGACGCTGTAACCACTTAAGCCACGAGAGTGGTCGCTAATAATTTTTTTGCTGACAAAGAAGTATATAGTTGGGAATTTTTCACATTGAAGAAATGCTGCAGTGAAATATGCAAATGTCAAACAGTAGACAGGTGATTGATTCTCAGAGTATTCTGAACGAATTTATAGAGGCTTCTAACAGTGGTAATCTACCAAAGGACTGTGATATAAGAAATGTTGCAGAAAACTGAGATTGCTGTATCATTTGAATGCATCATAGAGATTTATCAAAGAGGCTCAAAAGTTGTTATATGCGTTCTCAGAGACATAGTTGGAAAACATTTATAAATTGATTAACTTTGGAGTGACCATTGAAATTGAACGAAATAAACTTGGGCAGATATGTGAACAAAACAAGATTAAGAATTTACATAATATAGTTCAGGAGAAAGTAGAGTTGCAAAAGAAGAATAATTATCCCACTGCATCTGAAGTCTTTGATGATTTTAGAGAGACTTGTTCTAGCTGCAATGATTAGGATATCCAAGAGCAGGCTAATTAAACAAATGTTCGAGGCTTTATATAAAACACCAGTGACACTCAGAGATATGCCAATTTGAGATATAGGTTTTTTAATCAACCCACCCACCGAGCAAGAGAATTTGTTGTATGAAATAGTATACAGTGTTGCAGAGGAGAAGCGGCAGAAGCACCAAGAAATTTTTTTAGAAGCTTTTACTAAACGCAGCGAAGCGAAAACGATTAAGGAAATTTACCAGAGATCTGAGTAATTTGAAAATATTGGATACCAGTGCAAACCAGATGATATTGCTCGAGTTGGCATAATACTTTGTTGTGATAGGTCATTTGAGTTTATTTGGGCAGATGTGGGTTGGAATATACTTTATTCGCGTTTGCACTTGTTTTTGATGAACCAGAGATAACAAGTTGTTTTATCAGAAAACACCTGTTTTTACCATAGAGTTGCAAAATGGATTTTGTGATATTCTCTATCCACCCAGTCTTGAAAAAATTGCAGAGAAGAAGATAAAAAAAAAAAGTGGTGACGGGCACATCTAAACCGTGTATCCAATTAGATAAACGCTTGCATGTATGTATATAAAGCTTTATGGCTTATTGAGTGCAGAGCTGTCTGCCTTGGAAAATACGAACTCTGCGGCAGAACATGTCATTACGAATACTGTAAAACACATATAATGCAATTATGTCTTGGTTTGGGCGCTCGGCCATGCCTTTAGTGGGGCATAGGAGTCAGGTCACATAATCTTCTGTGCCAATGTTGTGGATCTGCTCGTGAATACACATACAGCACATACACTTGTGGCTGTACAACACATGTGATTGCACAGACTGATACAACAAAAACAAAAAAAACCCAGAAATAAATGATAACTAGGATTGAAGCAATTGCAGTATTAAACCAAGTCATTGACGTAATTCTTATTAAGAGACGCCTTCCCTCTTGTACAAGCATGCCCACCATACCTTAGCTTAAACGAGCAACATGGAATATACATACAAAGTCGTATGAGAAAGGCTGACATACTTGAATTATTGAGACCCATATTTGTACTGAATCCACCACCACCACCAGTTGCCACTGCAACTTCAACAATTACTAAGAAAACAACGGTACGACTAAAACAATTTGCAGGTGAGCATAATATCTGAATACCAAGAGGTGCAAGAAAAGCTGACATCCTTGTGATATTAGGTGAGTATGAAGAAAACCGTCGTCGTCTTGCATATGCTATTACTACTGAAGCAAATGAGTATGTGCATGCAAAAATACAGGAATCACAGGTACCTGAATTCAGATTTTAAAAACATAGTGGCGAATTGGAAGATCACGTGGCAATTATCCCCCTCCCCGCACACACACACACATAGCAGGTACAGAAGCTCGACAACTATTAGCAAATGTGATTCCTGGAATTGTAGCAGTGCTACAAAACTTTGGTCACACTGGCCTTAAAGCAGACATTGTCATGAGTGCGCATCTGGTTATGCCAGATGACGACGATGGATTTAAGACTACTAAACAATGGATTCACAGTGGTGCCCACGTAATCCTGAACAGCAAAGACAACAGTGCCATCAGCGATGAACTTGACAGAGGCATTGAACGGATTCTCGAAACGTTGGAGAAATACACCATACAGGATCGGGATGGACTCGAGTAAGATGTGGTAAAGTCGAGGTACATCTCTTACCGTATCAAGTTTATGGTGGATCCAGTTACATACCAACACCAGCATGGGTCCCGCCAAGATTAGTTATAAACGTAAAACAAAAATTGACAATCGTTGTTTCGAATGGACAATTTTATCGGCATTATATTGGGCCAGTGAAAACCAAGACATGCCTCGAAAATACCAACAACACCTATGTGAACTTAACTTTGGTGATATTGAAATTCCTGGTGCCAATTACCAAAACCACGTTGAGCAAATTTGAAACACTTAATCCAGGTATCGCTGTCAATGTGTTCACTTAATGATAAAGGCTTTTATCCGCTTGCATTATCTCCACATGGATAGCATGGACGAACACAGACTGATTTGTCGTTATTGAGCGAAATGAAGGAATTAGAATCGGTATCACACTACCTATGAATAAAGAATCTAGCCCAGTTACTTAACAGATACAGCAAGGATGCACATCAGAATTTTCCTTGCAGACATTGCATGCATGTATTTAGGACCAAGCAACTGCTCACCAGCCATGACTTTTACTGTGGTGATATTAGTGAAAAACAGCAGCGAACAATAATGCCAGAACCTGGTAAAACATTATTAAATTTACTGCAGTTCAACGAAAGATGAAAGCCCCTTATATCATATACGCGGGTTTTGAATGCCTGAATGTTTCAGTAGCAGACGCGAATGCGTCCAGCTCTGCTTTCAAAGATACAAATGCTTCTAATATCGATCGACATGTGCAAGTAGCTGAACAAATCCCATGCGGGTTCTGTTATGTAGCAGTTCTATGTGAACGAGACACAGAGAGACCAGCCCTTTATCGTGCCCAGAACGCTAGCACTCTCAACACAGTTGAGGTGTTTCTTGAATCGATCGAAGTTAAGGGCAAATGGATTCGACAACAGCTCTATTCACC
This sequence comes from Megalonaias nervosa, assembly GCA_016617855.1. Lineage (NCBI taxonomy): Eukaryota > Metazoa > Mollusca > Bivalvia > Unionida > Unionidae > Megalonaias > Megalonaias nervosa. Next base: position 43,147 of record JAECUM010001581.1, on the reverse strand, counting down.
AGCAGTCGTAATTATGACGGACGATAACATTCGTGAGTTCGTAGCCACTCATTGCTGGATCTGTGAAAAAGCTTTCACTTCCATTACTTCCATCGATGCCAAAGTTCGTGATCAATGTCATATTACCGGTGTGTACAGAGGTGTCGCACAGAACGCGTCTAATATGCAGTTGAGAATTTACCCCAACAAAACAAACATTCCTGTGGTACTTCATAAAACTTACGTGGGTACGATAGACACTTAATAATGCAAGGAGTAGCAACGGCATCAGTCTCACCGATAAGCGTGATCCCCAACAACATGGAAATATACATGACGTTTTGGACAAGTTAGTGAACAGTCTGACGTCGGAGAACTTTGTAATTACTCGTCCATACTTTGCAACCAATACAAAAATGCTGATGAAAAAGGGATATATATCCATACGAGTACATGAGTGACTGAAACAAATTTGCTAGACTCGGTTGCCACAGATCGAAGCGGTTTATTCATCGTTGTCTCGCGAAAGTATTTCAGAAAAAGATTTCGAAAACGCAAAGAAAGTTTGATCTTCATTCGAATGCAAAAGCCTTGGCGACTATCGCGATCTATACCTGCACACCCATGTGTTGTTGCTCACTGATGTGTTTGAGACATTTCGTGACACTGCCATGCACGTGTACAAGCTCGATCCCGTGCATTACTTTTCATCACTGGGTATGTGTTGGGATGCATTGTTGTCCCAAACCGACATTAGGCAGAATAGCAATGTCAAGTCACGGATACGCTCATGCCAACAACCCAAACTTAGACGGATTTGACCCCGCTAGCCCTAACAGTTACATCATTTATCTAAATACGCATAACCTTTACGTAAGGTCAATGATCCAACCGATTCCGGCTGGTAGATATTATTGGATCAATCCTGTACACATTGACCTACAAAAACGTGCACGATTACAACATCAACAGTAACCACGGATACTTCTTTGAAGTTGATCTGGAATATCCTGAATATTTACATGATGCGCACAACGATTATCCGCTGACATCGGAAGCATTGTCGGTGCTTGGTACGTTATTGCCCCGTATCAGGGCTCGATCGTTGATGAATCCGGACGCAAGAAAATACATTCAGTGCACCAAACTTGTACCATGTCTTAGTTCGAAACTCAATTACTTGCTGCACGTGCGAAACCTCCAGTGGTATCTTTGATTGGGTATGCGTGTAGCCAAGAGGCATCAAGTGCTTGACTTTCACCAGCACGCTTGGATGGACCGGTATACTCAGATGAATACATATCTGAGGACTAAGGCCACCAATGACTTCGAAAAGGACTTTTAAGCTCATGAACAATGCCGTGTTTGGGAAAACCATGGAGAATCTGCGCTAACGAATCCTAGTCGATCTTGTCTGTGGTAGTGAACAAGACCAACTTTGAAGGTTCATCGCTGACTCGGCCTTTGGATCCAGAAAAATCTTTGATGGTGGACTTGTTGCCGTTCACATTAAAAAATCGAAACTAAAGCTGACAAAACCAATCTATGTTGGATCGTCGTGCGGATCACCGAAAGATTGACAATTAGCTTTGGGTCTATGTATCCTCAGGATAAACCATCTGATATAAGGGTCTCAGGGTCGAAGCACATGCGTCGGGATTTTCGGCCATTCCAAACACCTTTTACAATTAGAATTCGACATAGGCAAGCAGTACGAGTCCTTAATGTTGCAATACTGAAACCTCCAGTGTACTGGGTGGATCTCGCATAAAAAGTGCATCATATCGATAAGAATACAAAGTACTGGTGCTAGAGCATCTGCTTATTCGTACGGTTGACAGGTACTGGCTCAGATTAGGATGGAACAAGGAAGCAAAGCAAATGGACATCGAGCACTGGAGTTACTCAGAGGATTCTAAGTCAACCCGCGAGCAAATAGGAATAATTGCGCTTTCTTCGTCGAAAAAATGTATGCTTTTGTTGGGTAACGGACTCGACTATTATTATTGAAACGTCCTCGGCGATATCCTTTCCATCTGGGGTATCTCACCGGAAGAGAGTCATATTCGAAAAGCGCGCGCTCTGCCGCATAACAGTAATTGGCCAAACAAAACAAACTCAGTGAATCTACGAACAGACGGCATGTTGTTACTTATGTCATACATATGCTATTAAAACAAATACAGGGAGGCCACTTCTCTTCCTTCTCGCATGACCTATTTAAGAATCAACGCTGATATTTCAAGCTAAAATTCGCGCAGCATAATAAATTTAGTACCGATTTTTACCTCAGGCATTTGACTTTGTATGCTATTCAATGTTTCGCTTACTATCATACCTCTAAGGAACACCAGACCATTTCCAGGCTTCCGCTCGACATGGCCATTAACGCGTCCGCTGCATATACAAGTGTATGACGGGTGTCGGGGACCCAAAGGGTCCATAAAAGGCAAAACGGCCTTTGCTACTACTACTGTACTAAACGTGGATGGCATGCATTTTCGGTAATCGTGCCGTGAATTTAGTATGTACCCACTGCAAGTACCTTCGGAACATCGCGCCCGTGGTGGCCGAGAATTTCGGTATCTCGAGAGACACGAAACGGGCTCGATGGTCCGAAGGTACTGGCAGTGCGGTTATTAAAAAAATCAGAACCAGGTAGACTCATGGTGTCTTATTACTTTTTTTCAAACTCTTCTGTAGTTTCAAGGCTAATGGTGCAATTCAGCATATCGCCCCTTATCTAGAGCTCAGGGATGCCGCCGTCACGCAGTCTAGACAAACGTGGCATTCCATAGGAGACAGTACGTGGTTCTCCATATGACTCACCATCCACACAAATAATCAGTAGCAGTGTGCTTTTTTCCATGAACGATATTTTCTGTTGGGGTCATTATTCGAGATGGACATAAAGCCGCGTGATGTGGATAAAACGAGGGGGGGATTGGCTACCGATTTCGTAACAGTTACGTAAAACCCGATTAAACCTTCAAATCAATCAATGGGGGAGAGTTCGACAAGATTGAGCTGATAGTTTGAGTCGGTAGACTTGATGTTGACCCACACGGTCGCCGTGTTGTAGCCCGCAGTCGTTCCGGGAATGAATTCCTCCATAACGTTTACGATCCTATTGATACTGTAATACCAACCCGGAATGGCAGCGGCCACTGGCCTGATGGTTGTGGTCGGGTTCACAACAAATCTGTTAATACTGAGCGTAGCCAAAATATTGTACTATCCTGGGGTGAACAAAATCTCTGAAGTTCTACATGAGTGGCAGGGCAGTTGCGAATCATCTGTTCTAGAGCCACCGGTCCAACTAGAGGATTGGTCAATTCAACATTCTTTGTTGGCGCTCGTGCTAGAAAAGTACCACAACAGTTAGTATGCTTTAATAGCGACGTGAAATCTAACACTGGTGTTGTCTACCTTGATAGTTCCAGATCAAAAACATTAGAACTATTAATCAAACAAGAAATATCTACAAATGATGATGCATGTTTCACGCAAAATTTACCGACGTAACCAATAAGTATGCACATCCGGATGCTATGTCTATAAAGAATAAATGGTATTACAACCGGATGCAGTTTTGGCAAAATCTGATGCGCTACCACAGACTGCGACGTACGTTCTGACGACATTATGTGCCCCGAACTGCCATAAATGATCTACAACAGTTACCGATTTCATAGTTACTTTCAAGTTAGAAACATATTCATCCAGAAACAGTGCCGCCTTCCGTCCCATCCCACCCGAAATGCATTTGATAGTGCTATTGACATAGCCGCGTAAGATATCTTTTGTAAAGAGTTAAATGGGGATAAAATCTTAAACTGGCGTCAACAGCTTCCTCGCGATGGGCATGGAATGATGTATTACTATTATCCACCCAACGAAAGAGTATTTCCAGAAATAGTCGGTTTTACACCTGAAATTATAAGTCGATACCAGTTGAGATCCGATTACTATTTCAAGCAGCCTAGTGGAATAAATTGATGGATAACATTCATGTTGGATGAATCGAAAGGCCTTACATCGGCCGGCTTAGAGTGGATTAACAAAAACATTGGAGCGTATGTGTGGGCAATCTGTGCTCCCAGTGCCAGATGGAGTCCTCCATAGTAAAAATAAAAAAAAAAAGAAAAAGGAAAAGGCAGGGTGTGCCTTTGAGATCTAAACAGTTTTTGTCCTTGTCTAATACGCAATCGCCTATTACGAAGACAAGTGGAAGTCCAAAAACAACTTCAAAAGGTGCTCAACAATACCAAAAGCAAAGTAGATTGCATTCTGGTGGATAAATTTTATGATTGTCACGGAATTGTATAAATCCCTTTGTTATTTATTAAATACATGTACTCGGGTTTCGTTTTTTGTGTACAACGATGCCCGAGGGTGATTTATGTATATTGTACAATATTTTGTAACAGTGAGTTGGGTTTGTCCTATGCCGCACGTGCGAAGTGCTTTCCATGGGAAAAACCGATATTCATCAAGCGCACAGATGATGATGTAGGGCTACATCCTCTGTGTATAAATACCTCACCGTAGGACGAAAACATCACACTACGGAAACGTCTTGTCAGTGAGCAATTTATTTAAGGACTTTTGTCACAAGGGAGTTACTCAGATGATGTCAATCTGAGAGTAACCACACTAATAAAATTTAAGGACTTGCAGATCTCCAGCTGTAGAGGTATGTGAGTTATTTATTAATTTCTTATGTATATTATAGGTTATAACTATTGTATTACCACGTTTATTTTTTGTATATTTTCTATGTAACTCTGGCTTGCGTAGTATAATGTAAATATTTTCTATTCTTGAATGTGACTTAACAGGAGATCTATATTAGCAATAAAGTTGCATTTTATTAAGAAACGTTAGTACCACAGGATTCTTATCGGACACAGGTAGGGTCACTTCTGAACCTGTTTATTGCTTTGTAATGTTGTGCCGATAATGTAATTTGTATAGCTTATCGTATATATCGTCATTACGTGTTATCGTATATGCCCGTGTCATTCTTAGTACGCGGTGTTAGATTTATTTTCAGCGATCAGAATTGAAGGGGTAGCAGCTGTAGAGCTGACCATAAAACTGACCATAGCAGCTGTAGAGCTGACAATAGTGATCAGAGTTGACGGAGTAGCAGCTGTAGAGCTGACCAGTGATCAGAGTTGACGGGGTAGCAGCATCAGAGTTGACTATAGCAGCTGTAAAGCTGACCATAGCAGCCATAGAGCTGACGACAGAGCTAGTTCAGTAGCAGCCGTAGAGATGATTTCGGTGTTTTGCTGGTTGAGTAGCAGGTGATTGGACGTTGCTGACCGATTGGTGGGCGCTGATTGCCTGATTGACCAAGTGATTGAATAGTGGTCGATGATTACCTGTAAAGCTGACTGCTTGATAGACCAGTGTGACTGGTAGCCAAGTATTCTAGTGACGGAGTGTTTTGTGTAACTCTATACATGTATTCTTTTAGCCGTGGGCTAATTTTGGGGTTTGTTATACCCAGTGTTTTGGGACTGTAAAGATATCTTGTATGATATCTGTCCCATTTTTACATCAGTTTACTATTTGAGTACAATACATTATTTTTCACTATTTGAGTGAATACGTCATTTTTACTATGAGTAAAGTACATCAGTTTTTACTATCTGAGTAAAACACATCATTCTTTTCGTCGTGTGAAATTATTGTGAATCATTAACCTTTGTCTTTGTACTATGTAAGGTCATTACTTGTATTCACATTTATGTTACATTATTAGGTTCGTGCGGATTGTGTTAATCTGTCCAATCATTGGATCTTATACATGCACTTATTAATTATAATTTTTTTTTTCTTCATTTGAGTCATTCATCAATAAACATTGTATTTGTATCAACCATCATTAGGGTTTTGTTATAAATCCGACGCCAACCCGGTTATCTTGTTACAATGATTTCAGTTAGCATAGTTCTTAACGATGGCACTTATTAGGGGTATGGCAATAAAATTTTAGCAGAATTCATGGAGGGCTTTATATCAGGCACTAGCATCATTGTGACTGCTGATCCACTACCGCAACAGGATAAGCAAGCAGCACAACAAATGAAACCAGCAAAGCACGACAAGGACGGGCTTTGATCCGCCCACACAATCCCCCGCGCACATACCAGAGCATGGGACCACACAAACACGGGCATCAAAAGTAACCCAACCCAATACCAAGATAGTAACAAAACAGCATTAGTTGTCGATCATATTGTTTCGATGATTGTGCCATTTGATTTATCAGTTCGTGAATGACAGGCACACTCTTCTAGTGTTCGCCATGCTCTTTGCTAGTGTTAATGCTAGGGTATAGAATGACAAGGAACACGACCGCTATGGTAATAACAAGCACCGCCGATTTTCTGCCAGCCGGCCAATGATATTGCTGGCGGTTTTTAGGAAGAATGAAAAGATATTATGTATATTTAATCTGAATTGTGTGTTGGCTTTTATCCATGATTATATGATATATATTTAATTTGTATTGTGTAATTGACCTGTCAATAATTGATGGTGGGAGATGGGCCTACTTCACTAATGTTTTTTTTTTATTATTTATAAACAATACATTATATAGCTAATATTTCTGTATTATTGTATATTATATATCAAGATCTTCACCACTGGAGGTAAACATGTTTACTTGTATCTGAGTTTAGGACATTAGTATTTAACTTGGAAATTCCTGATCTTATTGACAACTTAGAATGTTCTAGAAATGAACTTTTAACCATCATCCTGGTCCACATTCGAACCTACTGGCATAACGCACATTCAAGATTGGAATTTATTCAGAACACCACTGGAATTCACTCAGAATACTCTATACGTTTGGACATGTGATATAACGTTTAGGACTATTTGGGTTTAATTCACAATTCTGTAAGTTCTTTTTAAATTTCTCTTTGTATTAAAAGAAAATAATGTATTTGTTGAATTTTACACAACTTCATGGTTTTCACTCTTTTGTTATTTAGTTCAAACCATAGTAGAGTCGTAACAGAAAGTAAGGTGGCTCTCGTTCGCGATACGAATTTCTCTAAAATATTTCAGAAAACTTACATTTGTTTTTGAAATTTAAATTCACTTTGTTTCGGAATTTTCTTAGTCCCATGTATATTTATTTCATATGTTTGAGAAATCTATAGTGAGACCAAGAAGCTCACACAATGTCATCTGAAGCGGAGAACTTTATTTTAAATCCTTGCCAGAAAGGGTTAGAGTCCTTGACGAATTGGTCCAGCTTGACAAACAATATGATCTTTCTGAAGCAAGGGTTTCTTTAACGAAGCAAGAAATAACAAATATTTTGATCCATTATTTGGTGAAAAATAATTTTTTGACACAAGTGCCTTGAGTTTTATTAGGAAGTCTCCCTGTCTGGCTGAGATAAAAGTAATATAATTGAAATGTTGTTTTAAAAACACCAGATGGAAATAGATTTAAAAATAAAGCTTCAGATTCAAAACATAGAAAAAGACAAATCTAACTGCATTTGCAGAAAGAGGAGAGTTGGGGGAATATTCAAATGCTAAAGAATAAAGAAGAGATGGAAATACAGAGAGAAAAAGAAAAAAGACAGGGAAATGTAATTTAGATTAAAGAATGAGGTGGAAAGCGGAAACACCCCATGCTACATATTTGTTCAGGTTTTGATGTTACCAGAAATATTAGGTTAGTACACTCTTTTAAAGTAAAAGTAGATTGATATTTTCCTGATTTTCAGAATATTGTTGAAAAATGGATAGGGCCAAGAGAGCATTGAACGTTATTATTGCAAAATGTGTTTATTTGCAAATCTCATGAAGTCTACTATTCACTGTCGATACAACAAAGTGCTAATTCTGATATGGTTAAGGAATATATCTTGAAGGGTTGAGTTCGTACCTGAGGTATATCGACAATGGTTTATAACTCTAGAAAAGGAAACTTGACAGACTCGTGTACAATTTGCAAGGGAAAAAGAATGATTATGGATAGGTGGTGCTCAGCCAAGAGGTTTGATCAAGATTACAATAACCGCAGACAGCTCGTATTACTTTAAGTGTTTTAAGAATTGCGTCCATAGTGACGTCTTAGAGCTGAAGATTATTCCTTAACTCAGTTTCATTTGTCAGTAAGTCTTCCACTCCTTATCTCTTCCTACGTGTCATTGTTGCATGAAGAAAGGGCACGTCATTTCTGATTGCTACAGATTGAAAAATAAGCAACAGAATCAAGACAGAGCTATTCCAAATGCTCTTATTTCTAAGAGGTGAAGGTCACGGTCATGTATTGCAATACAATTGATGGATCAAACACCAGTCTGATTTTATTATGGATTATTATGAACCATTATTATCGAAAGGTTATGTATCATTTGCTGGCGATTCTGCCGATCCTATCCATCTTACAATATTAAGGAACACAGGAATTTATCAGTGTATTTTATTATCAGGTACTATGCCTCTTATCTGAGAAGTCTTCTGCAAGTGAAAGTGTTCCTAGTCAAAGAGTATAGTGTGGTTTTGTTATGTTCCTCTCTATTGTGTAAAATTTTCATCAGATTTAGTTTCAAGACACGTGACAGTTGGATCAGTGGCGTTTTTAGTTATCGAGGGTATTTATTTATTACTAGGGAATATTGATCAGGAAAACATTCCTTTAGCTGACACATTTATTGGTCAGTCTTTTAATGAGGTCACTTTTGCTCCTAGTATTGGCCAATCCAGAGGTATTGGACACAGTAATTCTCTTTTTACTACTCATTCTCTTTATTCTAATCTAGGTGAAAAAAGAGAATCAATCATTGATGAACAGGAATAAGATCATAAAATCTCCTGTTTGTTTCAGAGTGTTATTAACAAAACTGAAGCCTCACAAGTACTTATTTGTTATTTTGTGAAAAATGGGGTCCTTATGAGAAAATGGAGACCACCCGAGGTACCCGCTGGTGAAGAGTAGTCAGTGAACTAGCAAATTGTTGTTTCTAAGTCTTATCAACAGGTAATTCATTGTATAGACCATGAAACTCCCTTGACTGGTCATTTATGAGTGAATAAGACTTGTCACAAAATCTTAAATCATTTTTATTAACCGAAAAGTAAAGGTGACGTTTCTATATAATTTATATCTTGTCACACTTGTCAAATGTTAGGAAAACCCAATCAGAAGATATTAAAGTTTCATCTCGTCTATTCTTGCATTTCTTTCAATAATGATGGACTGTATTGTTCCATTACCTAAGACCAAGTCAGGCAACCAATACTTGTTGACTATTGTTACGACTCTATGATCTTAAACGAAGTAACAGAAAGAAGCAAAACCAATACAGTATGTAAAAGTAACAAATAATTTAGTTATAAAATGAAAATTTAAGAGGAACATACAATATTGTGAACTAGATCCAAAATCATCCTAAAAAGCTCTATTGCTTGTCCAGAAGAATAGAATGTTTCGATTGAATTCCAAGTCCTCGAATGTGCTGATGTACCAGTGTCATCGAATGTATTTAATTGCCAATAGTCTTGATGTATCACAATGGCATTTTCTAAACCTCATTGGAATGAATCGCAATAATCCCTGATTATTTCAGTAGTCTATGAGCACGTTGTAATTCTAATGAACAATCCCATGAAACGTCTTTTCAAATTATATCTAAACACAACATAAAATACATCTGCATACTGAATTTAACACAAGCACATAGGAAATGGGATTAATTGTATAACTATTTCATCTTATATACAGTCTTACGGCTCTTCAGTGCAATATTTTCCTACCGGATCTATGCTGCAATACCTCCCACGTGACATATTTCACAATACCTCACGTCGCAATAGAGCGCACATTACATAATCAGCCAATGGTAAATTACCCCCAAAATTCTCAACAGGTTTATTATTAACATTGATTTTAAGCCCTGTAAACACCTATTTATAGTTCATATGCAATCTACAGTAATGCAACACAAGTAAAAGACACAATATAGATAAATATAGATAATACTTTAATTTGTGTGTCCACGAGCTTTTCAGAGGAAATTCCTTTGAGGAATATTAAAACTAAAACCACAGTAAAACTTTGAAAAGATTTTTTTTTTTTTTTACTTTTTGGCCTTCCCAAATCTGTCCAATCTGATTAAGGATAAAATTTTATGTTTGGAGTTTTACAGAAAGTTATGCATGACTTAGCCATCCAACAGTTCAAGTCTTGTGCATATCACCCTCAAAGTCAAGGAGTTTCGGCCATGTTGCTTTGATACGGGAAAAGATTGGGTCGAGGGTGTTCATATGTTGTTTTCTGCTGTTAAGGAATCAGTTCAAGAGTCATTCGGTTTCAGTCATTTTGAACTTGATTTTTGACAAACAGTCCGTGAAGTATTGAGTTTATTAACAGAGAAACTTCTTCCAACCGAGGATTTCAAAATAAGTTGTCAAAGGCTTGTGAAGTAGCAAGAACTAATCTTCACTCTACTCAGTCAGAAATGAAATTAAGGTGTGACAAAACTACAAAGGAAGGAACTTTTCAGCCTGGTGATAGAGGTCTGGCTCTCTTGCCAATACCTCAGATTCCTCTTCAGGCTAAGTAGTATGGTCCTTATACAATTGAAAAGAAAGCAAGTGGTTTAAATTATATCATTAACATTCATGAGAGGCGAACACAGAAACAACTTTGATATATAAATATGTTAAAGAATATTACTGATAGAGATATCACTGTTAATCAGTCAGTTGAGTTGTACTTGTTCCACACAGTGAGAATTTAAACGATGGCATGAAATGGATTGTTATAACTCTGTTGTAACCAGTCTTCGGAATTCAGAAATACTGAACTATCTCGACCAGAAACTTTCACATCTACAGATACAAGAAGAGTGAACTAAAACAGCTATTATTTGAATATGCGCACTTGTTTCCAGATATTCTAACACGAACAAATACAATCTACGATGACGTTGAAATTGTAGATTATACACCTGACAAACATCATCCTTACAGGACGAATCCTCTCAGGTAGAAATGTTTGAAAGAAGAAATTCAGTATTTGCTGGAGAAAGATTTCAGAGAACCAAGTAAAAGTGACTGGAGTTTAATATGTATTCTAGTGCCGAAACCAGATAATACTTTCCGCATGTGCACTGACTATATTAAAGTGAACAGTGTCACCAATCAGATTCATTTCCAATGCCAAGAATCGGTGATTGCATTGACAAAATGAAAATGGAAAATATCTCACCAAACTGGACAGTTTAAAGCATTTTAGCAAATTCCACTCAAGGAAAGAGCAACGGAAATTTTTGCATTCGTGACTCTAGATGGACTATATCAGTATAAAGTGATGCCATTTGGTATGAAAGGTTCGCCTTCAACTTTTCAGCGTTTAATGAACATGACTACATCTGGTCTTGATAAATGTTATACTTACACCGATGATGTAATCCTCTGCAATGATACCTGGAAAGACCTCTTGGAAACCATTCAAAAATTCTTTCTCAGTGATGCAAATTTGAGAGTTAATGTAAGAAAAAGTGAGTTTTGCCGTGCTTGTCTTACAATTTTAGGACATATTGTGGGATACGGTTAAGTTAGACCCATAGAAGTTAAGGTCAAGGCTATCTTTGAATTCCCTGTGCCTATCAGCAAAAAGCAACTGATGCGATTTTTGGGTATGGCTGGCTATTATCTGAAATTTTACTACTTTTCCGTAATTGCTGAACCACTGACCAGTTTGCTATGTAAGAAAACAAAGTGTCATTGGCCTAAAAAATGTTTTTGATAAATTATAGGTCATACTTAAAAGTGCACCAGATCTTTCAGCACCAAATTTTAGTCAATAATTTAAAATGTCTGTTGATGCAAGTGATGTAGCCTTTGGTAGAGTATTGATTCAAGATGAAAAAAAATGATGTGAATCATCCAGTGTGCTATTTTTCAAAAAAAGTAAACAAGCACCAGAAAAATTATTCCACAACTGAGAAGGAGTGTTTGGCTTTTGACAATGGCCTTACAACACTCTGAAGTGTATATTAGTTCAGTTCCTTCTCCGATTATTCCATTCAGTGATCACAAACCCCTTAACTTCATTAACAAAATGAAAAACAAAAATCAGAGATCGTTAAGGAGTTTGATGTTGCATGAATACAACATTGACAATGGAAATCCCAGTCAAAGAGAGCCTGGGGCTGTTTAGGGGCAATGGGAATTTATTATGGGAATATTGGGCCTGTATACGGACAAGGGACTGTTGGGCTTGTACAGGGACCATAGGAATGGAACAGTGGGGTGACGTCACGGTATTGGACATTGGAAACAATGTTGCAAGTGGCTGACCTCAATCGGGCGAAACAGTGACAGCGGGGAAAAAAGTTATAACGCTTGGTGGGACGGGACATATAACTTGATATAACGCTTGGCGGGACGGGGCTGATAAACACAGATATAGACAAAGAAACAAATACACAAACATAACACTAACACAAACACAAAACAAATACACACAAATATGGCAAAGAGTAAATCTTTTCGAGGCAATGGAGTGGCCCTGAAAAGGGTCTTTCGGTTTCTTCTTTTTCTTATTTGTCTTCTAATTTCTTCTTTTCATCCACCAACTTCTTATTTTCTGTCCTACATTCTTCTTCTTTTTCTTCTCCTCTTTCTCCTTCTTCTTCTCCTCTTTTTTTCCTCTTCTCATTCTCCTCTTCTTTTACTATTTTTTCGTTCCAGGCTCTCATTCTCTGTTTATCCTCTTCGTCCTCCTTCTGCTCCTTTTCTTGTTTCATCAGCTCTCTCAGTCTTTGCTTGGTAAATTGTTTATTTCCATTTTGAGTCTGTGTGGGCTATACGCGTCATCCTCCATTCTAATAAAAAATTCCTTCACCATGCCCAGATCGTCTACTGCCTCTTGCAACGTCTTCATTTTATCCATTGTGTTAGGAGCCATTTTTATTCAGTGTTGAAAGGCGCGAATGATTTATTGGATTTAAGTGGTTTTCGCACATTAGTGCACGTGGCACTGGTTTCTTCCTGAACAGCAAGATGATTAATTATTCTTGGGGGAAGGAATTAGTGTCACATCCCCCAGGCGTTTATGACCTCAGTGAGTGCTGTAATTTAGCTTTCAGGTCGTGGGACAATTCTAAACACTAGCCGGTGGGTTGTCTTGAATATTGCAGAGTAAAGTTTTACTTTTAACTACCACAGCACACTCCTCAATAAGAAGAGACTCGTTGGCATGCAGGTATCACCGGACCGCTATCTTTTTTCTTCCACATCTCTGCGGGTCCCCGTGGCCGCACGCACATGCAGCATGTTTCGCCATGCACCCATCATGCCACTCCGCCACAGCATCAGCCAGCGCTCCGACAAGTCCCAAATGACCTGAATGGAAGGCTTTCTTGAGTGGGAATGGACCCAACACGCACTCAAGTTAAATCTGTATTTTCATTCCGACCTCCCACGGAGCCATGTGTCGACCGAGGCAGAATGAGGCGCCAGTCGCGATTAGTCGCGACCATGACGTCACATACGGGACACCTGGTGTTTGGATGGATGGAAATTGTTCCACATCTCCGTCATGGTAAGGGTGTCCGAGCGAGGAAAAGGGGAAAGAGACCCGGCAGGAGGTGCAAGCGCGACAGAGCCCTGAAACGCCAGTCCGTACTTAATTTTTCAAATTCAGTCCAGTTATACTAACAGACATATTAATAAAATTCCAATGATGTGTACGCCACCTGTGCAATTAACCACATCAAATAAGTTACTAAATTTCATTACAAAATACATTCATAGTTTGAATTTAGTGTACAAAGTGTACTTCTAATTTCTAAACATTACCACTCAGCTAAGTCGAAATGACTTGTATATCGCTTTGTATCACGCTAGATAAAACCAGAAAAAAAACTTTGATGGTGGTATCGAAATGATCAAATTAAGAACCTTAGATAGAGATTTAATAGAAAGCGGTTTCCAGCAAAATGCAAACCGCATAATTCACTTAGGCGAATTTTGAAAGGTTGCTCGATCTTTTCAACGTCGAGCCGAAGCTAGGAGCCATCTAGAGAGGGGCAGAACTGAAGTTCAGGCTGACCCTTTCGCCATTTCCTTCCTCCAACGCTGCTTTGTTGTCAATCCAGTACTTCTCTGTTGGGTCCACACACACCAACAAACGTACGAGCTCGCATACAAACATATATATACACACACACCAACAAACGTACGAGATCGCATACAAACACACAAATGCACACACACCAACAAAAGTACGAGCTCGCATACACACACACACACACACACACACACACACACACACAAACACACACACATCAATAAAGGAGTTAGTGTTTATAATCACACTACTCCACATTCACATAAATTGGCAATTTCATCAGTCTCTTTTCTAGAGATCTGGGTAGCCCTGAGAAGGGCTGTTTGTTCTGAGCTCCAAATGCACCTGCTTAATGTGTACATCTTCCAGGTCTGGCACCACAGACACATCGCAGACTCCAGTCCTGCTTCCAATTTATGCGCATGGTTGGGAGCACAGAGGCTGGTTGAATGGCCGCATCATCCCAGTCTTCACTTTGCGGGATAGTGACGACTTCCCTCTGTCTTCTTCTTCTATTCCACACCCGTGGATGTTGAGGTCTCCTTATCTCCTCCTCACAGTTTTATGTCTGGGGAACCACAGGTCTTTGTACTGGTGGTATTGGCTATGGTGCTGGTACTGGCTGTGGAGTTGTCCTTACCTCAGGCTTGACCTCACAGACTGGCCTTAGCATCAAGTGAGGCAGAATTATTTCTTTCTTCTTTTCCTCTTCTTCTTTCTTTTTCCTCTCCTCCTCTTCTTCCAGCTGGGCAGCTTCTGCTATGGCCTCCATGGCCAGCTAATCTAGTAGGCGCCTGGCATACTCCAGGTGCATTTCGAGCTCAAGCAGTTTCGTTTGTCTACTCTGGGTAGCCAGACTGCTTGATTGCTTAGTTAGAATTAAGGTCGCATTCGCCCACTTGGGCATGCGCGACCGTTTAATGTCCCCACAGGGGGCTAATAGATTTTTTCGAGGGGGACGGAATTGTGCCACGTCCCCCAATGCTTTAATGCACACACAGTGTGTTGATTGATTCATCCATTTCGAGACAATGTTGTCTACTGGACGTGTGGTGAGTGGGAATAAGCCCACACGCACTCACTTGCACGTAAGATGTCCGGCGGTGGAAAGGAGGGACAGAACCACAGATGGAGGAGGCGCCTTACATCCTGGATCATAACTTTGGTTCCCATTTTCCGAATATTAAATGGTGGCGTCTTGCCGTATTTAGATTTTGAAAAAAAATATTTGTGCTGTTTATAGTGGAATAACGGCACAGTGGATCTACATACGATTATTTAATAATGAAGTTTTTAACGTTTTCCGCATTGTGCGTGGGCCTGATGGCTGGGTTTAGCCACCTTATAATTCTGTTCTTTTGGGTCATATGTATTGATCATCTGGTTTAGTTGCCACATTGTGCGGCTGGGTCGGATGGCTTTGGGTTTTAGCCACCGTATAGAGATAATTTTGGGTCATATTTCTCAATCTACTAGTCTGATTGCCACATTGTGTGGCTGGACCTGATGGCTTGGGTTTTTTGCCACCTTATAAGGATAAATTGAGGTCCTATGTTATACTTAATAAATTTTTTAGCCGAATCGTTGCCGCATTGTGCAGCTGGTCCTGATGGCTGGGGTTTTGGCCACCTTATGATGACTAGGTTTACGGGTCAATTTGATTGGTAGTGTATTAATGATCCACTATGTTACGAGATGTAGAAGAGAGAAGGAAAGAGATTGTTAGTAGTTGTGTTTTGGAGAATTTGGATTGGTGGGCTGCCTTCAATTTAATGCCTGTAAACTTACTGCATTGCATAGCGAATCGTATTTCTAATGCCCCTGTAGTACCGTAGTAGGTGATGAGTGAAGTTGCAGTATCGGCCCGCGCACAGGCTGGACAACCCCTACTTGGGTGGTTAACCGTATACTACCTCCGCACCCACTTCCCCACCCAGGTTAATATTGATAAAGGCGTCTATTAAATTCATGGTTGCCCCTATAGGAGAACCACCAGCCACACGACTCGTTTAAGTGTGATTTATGTGACCATTCTGAATTCATTATTGAGTTGAATATGGTGGAATTATGACTGAAAGGGATAACTCAGTTATAGGGTTTATTTAATAAGTGTAAGAGAATTGGAACAATAGTCACTACCGCATTTCTTGTTTTCTTATCGCTTATTGCATTGCTTGGCGAATCATGCCCCCATCGTTTGCTATGTGCATTGAAATCGCCACATATTATATACTCATTCGCAGAGCTAACTAGCTGAGTATAACTTAGAGGGGAGACTGTATATGGTTTTCCATTGTCGTAAATATTGAAAATTTCAATTGTTAGTTTGCCAATGTGTATGAGTACCGAATGGGTCAATTTGAGAGTTTGGGTGTTGTTCAAAGGATGTATTTGAGAGTGTGTCGCTGACAAAAATAGCCAGGCCCCATCCTTTGTTTTCGTTATCTCTCATAACGAATTTGCTGTGTGAAAAACGGGGGATTTTTGGCAGACATTTAGAGTTATGATTTAATAAAGTTTCTTGAATACAAATGATGTCTGGATTTTGGTTAGACTTATTGAGTTTAATCAGTAATTCTGGTTTATTTATGTTAAGACCACGGCTATTCCATTGCCAAATTATTAATTTATGCTTCTTAGTTTTATCCATTTATACATGCATAAATAATTTGTTAATTTTAATTGATATTATTTGCCCTATTTATTGAATGAGAACAAGGTGTTTCTCCAACAAATCTCGAAGCAATTTGAAAAAAGGGATGCATAGAATGTAATTATTTTGAGTGAGGGTTGTTATACCTGCTAATAAGTCTTTTAGGTAAGATATAATGGTGGAATGAGTGAATACTTCTGGAGAGTAATCATTGTTTTACTTGCTTTGCTGTGACCATTGTTACTTGCATTGCTTTGACCATTGTTACTTGCATTGCGTGTTGTTTTGGTGTACATGCTCTATGCGATTTCTTTATTGGGTTTAGCGCACACATCTTGATGAGTGATCGATAAGTCTGATTTTTTTAATTTTGTTAGTATTTGCATTGTTCTTTTTGGTGGGTGGGTGCTCCACCTGTTTACCGATCCCCCTTTGAGGGCAGAGGAGGTTGGCCTTCTGTCGGCGGATTTGGGGTGAGGAGATTGTGTATGGGGTTAGCTGGACGATTGGCTACCGTCCCCTCCCCCCGACGAGCACCCTCTAGACTGGTTAGTGTCTTAACTTTCGGATATGTGAGTCTTTGTTCTGTCATAATGCGAACAGTTTCCTTTTCAGACTGACGAAAGCAGAGATTTATATGTCTGAAGCGCGGACGGGAAGGAAAACACCTCCTTACAACAAAATTAACAATACCCATCTCATAACCAAAAAACATGGAACGCGCGGACCTAAAAGAAACACTCACTTTGACTTTTTACCTACAAACACACACTATCTGACAAGTCAGAGAAACGAAGTGTTGATAGGTACACTTCTATTTTTTACTTTCTCTCTCTCTCTCTCACACACACACACACACACACACACACACACACACACACACACAATCTTACAAGCCAAAGAAATGAAGTGCTTATAGACTCACTTCTAGTTTTTAACTTACTAACATACAAACTTATATGATTGGCAATTTGACTATTATCACTTTTCTAGAGTGTTGGGGTATCCCTGAAAATGGCTGTTGTGTTGACGGTTTGATGGCAATCTTTTATCGTCTAAGATTGCGTCCCCGTCTGGCTGCAGGTTAGGGTCTGATTCTGCGGAAGGAGAAGGAGAATTCTTTCGTGTCTACACGGCAGTCCACAAAGCCTCTATCTGGCTCCTGCTGCTGTTGCTGTTCTCTCCGCTGTTTCTGAAGTCTGTACTTCTCCGTCCATTCTTCTTGCTCCTTCTTGATTTCATCTCTGAAGACCTCTTCTATCAGGTCTTGGGCTATATTTAACATTCTGACATTCTCTGTCTCATCAGGCCTGGGTATCAGGTTTTGCCTGACACGATGTAAATTCACATATGCTTCATTCAGCTTGACTAGTCTTGAAGGCATCTTCATAGGTGAAAGAGTCAACCGTGGATGGTCAGACTGGATACCACCCCAATTTATATGTCTAAAGCACGGACGCGATAGAAAGCATCCCTACTGCTTTTTAGTGTCGGAACGCTATGATAGCTGATTTTATGGTGAGTGATAGAGAGAAGTCAAAATGCACGTATTCACACTGTTTTTTTGAAAACAAACGACAGACACATCTTTTTCAAAACACAACATTTTTTTTTTTTATTTAACTCACAATCAACTAACAACTAACAATAAAACAATTTTTCAAACAAACTATTTTTGACAAGGTTGACAACGTTGTGACATCATGTTAGACTTCGACGAAGGGAGTCATTGGGCCATTGATGCACACTACGTTTCGTAGCTAAAGACAAAAGATAGCCATAACGGTCACAAAACCATCGATCTACTTTTTCATCGTTTCTAGCACAGTCACGATCAAAATAAGTCACTAAATGTTCTAAGGGATATTCAAGACTGCGTTGATGAAGAAAATACACACAATATTGTCCACAAACCTTACAATATGTGCCTTGTAATTTCACATTATTGAATCGTGTCGTCTGGGCATTTCTTCTCGTAAAGTCGATGATATCTACTTCCAAAGGCGGTAATCCATACGAATCAAAATA
This sequence comes from Megalonaias nervosa, assembly GCA_016617855.1. Taxonomy (NCBI): domain Eukaryota; kingdom Metazoa; phylum Mollusca; class Bivalvia; order Unionida; family Unionidae; genus Megalonaias; species Megalonaias nervosa. The sequence continues at coordinate 24,363 of JAECUM010001581.1, read as the reverse complement.
CTCCACACAATTATCCTTGGGAAAGTAGACGGCTACTCAAATGGGTTCCTGGGAGATGACTGTCGTCCGTATTGATGACATAAGCTTGATGATGTTTAGGTTGGCGATGAGGCAGTTCATCTTTAGCACACACGACAGGATTCCAAAAAGCAGTGTAAGAACTGTTGTTCAAAAGGTAATAAAGTTCCCAGGTATCCATTTTTTGTTTTGTTTTTTCTTGTTTTTTCACAGGTAATGATAAGTCATCAATTCAATCCTGACTTTTTGCCTGAAAATCATTGACAAGTAAACGTCTATTAGCTCTGTCTTCGTACTCTGGGCCAAGAGAGATTCGATGCAATAAATCTCTAGAGCAGTCAATGGAGGACAAGAATGATCACGCAAGTCTTTACACCACTGATGAAACACTACTTCTTCTGAGATGAGACCCCAAGCGTCCTCCAGATACTCGTCCATTTTTTCTTCCTGACTCATCATCAGATATTTATCGTCTTGAATTTCACTGGGATTATCGTTTTGACATCCATAGCAATGTTTCTTGGTCAACTCTGTAATTTTTTTCGCAAGGTGTTCTTGTTCTGGCCATCTGGACATCATCACCATGTTCTCTTCGTCTTTGTCTTGGGGTTCTGCTTTCACGTTATCCTCCCATTCCATTTCCAAAGATTCTCCACCATTCAAAGAGGAATTACAGTCTTCCATAGCTTTTAATAGTCAAGAATGACTTCTCTCAAACTGTTGATTTCTATCGTATTATCAAATTCGGCATACAGGACGACGTTCACCGTCTAGGGTAGAGCTGTAGCAAATTGAAGTTTTACACGCAGTTGACCGGATTTTTTAGGGTGGAAATGTCCCTCGTCGCTGCCTTGATCTAGAGTGAAATCAATGGCCCACAAAGCGTAGCCTCCTGCATAACGTCGTACTAAATGCCGTGGTTGGTGTTGGTCCCTAGCTGTCCGGTGGCTTCGTACAGGGGACAAGTACGATCTCAAGTAATTATTCTGGGTAAAGTTAGGTTCGAAGGGTCTGGTACACAAGGTCTTGCCATCGAGACTGACTTCGATCTTGGACACTCTGTTGTGCTTAAACGTAAAAGGATATTGATCGTGGGCTCTGTTGAGGGCTGCATTGCTAACGATGCCAATGATTAAACGTTTGGGAAACTGTCCTCGGAACAGATGATCTTCGATCTTGGATCGGAGTCCAGCAGCAATGGTGAAGATTTTCACTTCCACGCGTCGTATCGGATACTTGGCAGTCGTTCTGCTCAAAGTATGACTGATGTCGTTTCTGACTTTAGGTAACACTTTCACACGACGCACGTAGAGTCTGTCTTCTTGAATGATGGTTTTACACTCGTTGGCATGGGCCATCAAATGGAAAACGGTACTGCTTCGATTGAGTCTCAGGCGAATATCCACCCCGTTCAGCAGATACTTTTCTTGCAACCACGTGTCCAGATGCAAACGATCCATCAGTACGAAACGACGTCCTTGCAGGATTTTGTTTTGACGGTCGTTAAAGCTCACAGTGTGAGGATCGTCAGCTGCTGTCACGGGTTTTTCGTGCTCATTTAAAGGAAACACCATCATGTTTTTGGTGGTACCTCACAGTACAGATCGTAAAGAGCCCACAAGGGATCGGCTGGTAAACAAAATCCCAGAAAGCAAGTCTATAAGACACACACCACACGTCGACCCCAATTCAATGGGCACAGTTCTCGTAATAAGTGTTGGCAATCCTCCACAGTCTGAATACTATCATTGATTTCTTTCCATGGCAATCGTTCTATCACAACTGACAAAGGTCGTGGCATGGTAGCCGGTTTTTATACCCTCTTTTCTCGGAGGTAATGAATGTACTTTTCGCACAGAAGTGGTCTTACTCCGTCGACGTATCCAAATAGTTTAGTCACTAATTCACACGACACACGTCGCACAAACGTGTCCTCTTGAAACAAGATATGTCCGTGTAAAAGATTTTGGTAATCCTCTAACTCTTACGTTGGCATTTGGTGTAGAATGGCTAACCTGTAAGAAGTAGGATGAGAAGCAACCAAAGTCTTCTGGTCCTCGTCCAGTTGAACAATGTCTGACCACTGGAACGCTTTCACATGAATCAGTCCTCTTATAGCATTTAGGTACCAGTGGTTCAAACATTGGTGACATAACGGATGCAGTAGTTCTTTCCGTTGGACTTGTATTTTGACCAACTCACGGTAAATGCGTTCTCTCAAATCCACAGGCAAACCACAAATGTTCTCTTGTAAAGTATCCATCCAGAGATTACTGGGGTCCCACTAAAGGTAGGCAGTGACAGTGCGGAGACCATCGAGCATGTACCAGGTATGCTGAATCTTTCTGCTCACACTTGTGAAGTGACACATCGCAACTGAAGCACTTGACGTTATCACCTTCGCTCAAGTAGATAAATCCGGCTCTGGCTAATTCTTCGTGGGTAGATCCTCCCAGATATTTAGACCACTTTCCTCGGAAGGTTTGGAATCGACTTTCAAAGTCACAGTATTCAAAAAAACGCACAGGGAACCAATATTCTTCTTTCACAGGCTCATTTCAATGAGGGTACGGTGAAATCCGCATTAGTTTGCTCAAGGTTAGATGACATCTGTAGGGTGGTAGTCGCATGGTTTCACGTTGACTATGACAACCACTAAAGAGTCCACGATAACGAGTGTCATCGCTTTCGCATCCGTCAGGTTTGACATGGACAGCATCACTTTCCATGGTAGGTATGGTAGTAGTAGTCATAGCAAAGTTCCCATGATGTTGCACTGAATCGCTGAGGTCACAACTCACGGCATCCCTGCAATCGCAAGGCACAACATTGCACTCCACTTGAGTATCACCGAACTTGTACGGCGTTGTCTGTTTAAATGTATTCATCTTTCTCGCTTGGCGTTGGTAGTTACAATGAACTATCTGTCTTGGACGTTTTCCCTTTTTATACTAGTCGTAATGAAGTCTCGAGCTTGTACATCTTTCCTTTTTTATGCCTACTTATGGAAGTCTTACTTTTTTCTTCCTGGACAACGGTACTACCGTCTCTAGGGTACCGTCATACCTGTACCGTAGTGTGATGAGTGGAAAGGTCATAGAAAGGTAAGGACAGTGCGGAGACCATCGAGTATGTTCCAGAATAGCTGAATCTTTATAGATACATCTATCTATACGCAACCTCAGACTACAACTAGAACACTCTACTTCGTATCCCAATCCAGTCTCAGGTCCCAAGTAGACAAATCCTGATCTAGCTTAAGCATTCGCAGTAGGTAATCCTTCCCTATCTGTAGGCCATTTTTCAAAAGTTTCCAATCGACTGGCACAATTACAATAGTCAGGCAAGAAGACAGGAAAATGGTATGGTTTGAGTTCTCAGTGGGTCTCTCACTCGATTCTTGCTGTGTCGAAGTCATCCTTCTTGTTGGTGGTTTTCGTCTTGGAACCATTTTTTATACCAGTGTGTCCGTAAGGTAAAGTGAAGTGGTTGGGAAGATACACTCGCTTCTGGTACACGATTTGATAGACTTTCTCCAAAGGCAGACTGACGATTGGGTGTGTGACTAAACGTACAATCTTGTGAGGTTGGTTGGTGCTCACTTTAAAATCTCGATCCTCTCCAGAATGCAAGGCTTGGCTTCTTTCAATACCCCAAAGTTCACCACTTGACTGGTGTGATAACTGAGAGTCAATCCTTTCTCTTTACAATCTGTGTGCACTTGTTGGTCCCGGTATTAGTAACCGTAATTTTTGGGACCGCCACTTGCAAAACTTAGAATCTTGTAGTTGGGGTACTCGTCCGTCCAGGCTCCTAAACGGTCTCCTTCGATTACAGGGTGACGTTGACCCTGACGATCGATGTAGATGCAACTGTCCGTATCAAAATACAATACACGATCTCCAAACAGTTCTAAAGTTTCGTACAATTTTAGGCGAGCATGGGCTGTCACGTACCCCGCAATGATTACATTTCCAAATTCGTCGGCTTCTACAAAGTCCGTTTCTTCTTCGTAATTGACTAAAATCAAGTCCTCACGAAGGATGTCCACGTGTTTCATGGCTTCGGTTTTGTCGTGAATCATCAGGAAGTAGCGGGAAGGATCAGACAAATACTCCGTCTTGGGTAAACACGGTCGTTGTGCCATTTTGCCCCACAAGCAATTCAACATCACTTTGGCAAACGACCGCCTTCCTTCGTTTTTCTCGATGTCGTCTAAAGCGATGCCTTCCTACTCCAGGTATTTCTCTTCGGATTTCTTTTGGTCTTCGGGAGTGTGGCACCAGGAAGGATAGCCACTGGCTTCTTGTTTCAGTTTCAAAAGGCATCCACGTAGTCTGCGAAAATGCCTTTCTGCGTTTGGTCACCTTTATTGTACTGTTCTGTCTTGGGAAAGTGATAAATTTCGTACACTTCTAACAGCTGGTATCCCAGGTCCAGAGCTTTAAACAATTCCACACAGACCCATGTTCCCGTCAAGGCGCGTTCTTCCTGGGTGTGATGCAAAGGTTGGTCTTGGTTGCACGTTTCAGCACAAGTACGGAACAAAGGAAACATCAGTTTTCCTTGGCAATGGTGAGGTAAAACGGGATGGTACAAGCTCCTTGGGAGGCAAGACTTTGCATTTAATCAATCCTTCGTATTGTCGAATGTTGTCCACGTCGATGTGTTCCGTCATCAATTGTGGGTGCCCTGCAGAAAATTGACGATATTTGCACACGAAAGGATACGGCGAACACACGTCCAAGTATTTTATTTCCTCTCCTTTCTCTTCGTCGGCGTGGTACAGCAAACAGGTGGCACTCGTCCGTCCTCCATAAAAACTGTTCCGCGGGTTCAGAGGGTCCGCCAACTTGTAACTTTCCACGATGCGTTTAAACTCGGGATCGGTTTTCAAACGGTGATCGTACTCGTGTTCCCACGTTTACACCACTTGGTATCCTTGCTGTTCTAACTTCAAGCGCTGCTGACAAATGGTCTCGTACAAGTCTTCCATGGTACGTTGTAAAAACTGATTTTTAGTGTCACGTTGAAGGTAACAGATCGGACATCCGTGAAATAAGCAAAAGTTAAACTCGTACACGAACTTGGGGTTTTCTAAGTCCCAGCCATGCACCGAATACGTTCCGATAGTCTTTTCGCCTCCTCCGTTGCGGACGTGTTGGATCCATTTGTCTTCCTTGTCGCACAAGTAATGTAACCATCGTAGGGCATTGACCGAGTATTGACGTTTGACAAAGTTTGTCGTTTGAGGGCTTATGACAGCCATTTTGTTTTCGGGCATGAATCGTTTACGGTACACTAAGTAACACGCTTTGACGATGATGCAGGCTTCTTTCAAATAATCGATTCCTCCGTGCTCCATGAACAGTTCTCGAACTTTCCACAGCAGCGCCATAAAATGTCCACGTCGGATCGACAATACTTTAACATTTCTTCCTGAAAATCGAAGGGTTCCGAGACGTGAGAGTGGTACCAAGCTTAGAAAGCTTCTCGTTGTTCGCTGCGCATGTTGTCGGGGTCGTAATAGTGATCAGCACGCAAATGGGGTAGAACGGCGTGTTGATTGGCTTCGGTATTTAATAAATGCGGTAAATATCCTTTGGCCATTTCTATCATTCCAAACGTTTCATGCACTCGGCTCAAAGGCATGGCCAAGTAACTCATCGAATCTTTAAACTGCACTTGTCCCACTTGCATGGAAATGTTTTTGGCTCCGTTCAAAGTCACTTTAGGACGTTCGTTACTTTGTTCCGTATAGTATCTCAGAAGAAATTGCCCATCGTACCCCGAGAAATTGTGAGCCATCACCGTGACATAGCGATGACAATCTCCGTAATGTTTGATATCCTCTTGACTCCACGTCCCGTCAATGGGGTCTAAGATTCAGTGGCCAAAATCGGCCAGCGTGTTAGGTCCCCGAAAGATTTTTTCACGTCCTCCACGAATCTTGCTACATTGGGGGCAATGACTAAAGATTGGTTCTTGGATACACTTCTCGCACGATCGATGAGCCACGCAGAAATTAGGAATGTGAATGCCGGTTTCTTGCATGCATTCGAAATCGAAAAAGATGAAATGCCTTTCTTCTTGTGGTCATCTTCTTCCTTCTCCTGTTTGGGTTGGTATTTTTGAATGTAGCATTCGTGTTCCAAGTCCACGATTTGGTGACAAATGGACATCGTTTATTTCCTGAACATACGTGAGCCTTGGCATTATTTCTACGTATCACTTTTCCACAGGTAGAACACAATCTCAGGAGTTGACAAGCACTTTTCCGCTGTGAACCTTGCGTCTTCAGATGTTGTTGGTAACAGGTAGGGCTGACAAAAGTGCGCTGACAAGCAGGGCAATGCACTCGTTCTTTTCCTTCGTCAAGACATGGTTTAGAGGCTAAACATACCTCACATTTTGATCCATAATGCTTGTGTTCCTGTCGATTGTTATAGCCATAGTCACATTTCTCACAGTAATAACTGTATCCCAGGTATCCGGTGATACTGGTAATGGTATCGAAATGTTCATCGTGATGATAGACGTGAATGTATTGTCCGTCTTTGAAATTTTTGCCTCGCAACAACAGAGGTCTACGCACTTCTTGAGGGTGCACTTTCAAGGTGTAGCGCGGAGCTAAGACGTCTTGCAATTTTTGCATTTCAAGAATGCCACAGGGCGTGTCCCCGCTTGCTGTAACAGGAGTTCTGCTTCCCTTTGTTGTTTGGCTCGATCGATTTTCGAATGTTCTCCCAGGCTCGTTTCCATTCTGCCGTGTCGTTCTTGTCGGCATGCGTTTGTTCCACAACGATGGCACGGGCTAAACACATCTTGTCTTGAGGGTTGTTAATTAGGACGAGGCTCTTTTTGGTGCTGCAAAGGTCGTCCACCAAGAACACATTTTTGCATCCCGTCCCTTTGGGAAGAGAAACGTAGGCCATGTACAGTGTTGCTTTTCCATCGGTGATGTGAAACTTGTCGTCAATTTGCTGTTCGTGTTGAATCTTGTCGATGACTTTGGAAGGTGTCAGTTCTGATGGTCTGCTGAACTCGAACCAAACGGGGGACTTCAGACTGTCGTGATAAATGAAAAGTGTCAAGCGATGGTCTTCTTTGACTCGACATTGCTGTTTCAGTGTGGTTCACAAAGAATCCCAGACATCGGTGATGAACTCTTCTGCATTCTCCAACGGTACGTCGGACTTGAAATCTTTAAACTTGACCTTGTACGTGTAGGCTATGGTTCTAAATTTTCTAGAGGAGCTTTTGTCCGCCTCTCGAATGTGGTAGTACTTTTCAGGGTTTATTGGTGGTGGTGGGTTTGGTGTAGATTCTCTGGGTCTGGATTCTGGCTCACTCATGTCATCTTCAAAATCGCTGTCATGAATTTCAGCCTAGACTTCAGCTACTGTGCGAGGCGATAGATCACGTTTCTGCCTCTTACTTTCTTCTTTCTCCACGAAATGATGCGATCGTTTCATCTTAAGCGCAAAAAGTCAAATGACAACATTTTAAACGCCATGGTTCCCTATATATGCATGTAAGACCAGTGTCTTGCCTATATAAAGGGTCATTTCTTCCCTCTAAGTATTCATTTCACTCTCAATCCGACCAGAAAAATGGAAGAGCCAACACAGATCGAACTTCTGATTGTGAAGTGTCATACGAAGGTTTTCTTCAGACAAGCCGACGGACTACTCCCCCTCCTTTCAAGATAAAAGTCAAGATACTTGCTATATCTGTCAGAAGAAAGGACATTGGTCTTCAGAGTGTCCAGACCGTCAAAAGAGCAAGACAGGTGTCAAAAGAGAAAGTCAAGATACCTGTTATCATTGTCAACAGAAAGGACATTAGTCTTCAGGCTGCCCTAAGAAACAACAGCAGCAGAAGGTAGAGAGGGATTCCGAACAGGAGCAAGTAGAAGTACCCTCCAAAAAGAAAGTACCCAGACACGTTAAGAAAGAGAAGAAAAGAAGACGAGAAGAAAATGAGGAAGAAGAGGAGGAAAGAACTGTGACAGTGAAGAAATTGAAAGAAGATAAAGAAGAAGAAAAATGAACTTTTAAAAGTGTTGTGTTGTGAATTGGATTGTACATTTGTACAAGAATATAACAGAAAGAAAAACGTGTCTCTTGGTTTCGGTATTTTAGAATCAGGACCTACACTCACGCACTCACACACGTCCATAATGGGGCTAAAAAGGGATTTTTAGTTTTAATTGATTTTGGCAAATGAATACCACCGTGTCGGCGAGTTCTGCGTGTCGGGTAATTCTGCGCAACGATACGTCATTTCTGTAAACATTGGATGAAGTGTTGTTTTTGGACGAAGTAACGATCTTCATTTAATTTAGGTAAGTAATATTCATAAAATGAAACAAACTCTCCCACATTTTCTTCCTGAATGCATATGAAAATGTGCCTTCTAAATGTCAACATGAAGTCCCGCCCAGTCACCCTCTTGAAATTGTGACCCAGAATCTATAGAAATATGCTCTTAGTGATCAAGATCTATTTAACTGTAAACATTTATTTTTAGAACCATACAAACATATTCAATATTGAAAACATAGAAATGTTTATCTTGCAACAATACTGGATCGTAATCCAAGTTTCTCATTTTGCAGAAAGTTGTCCCACATCTACCTCATCGTACTGAACTCAAGTTGGTTACTTATTCCTTATTCCTTATTCCCGATTCAGTAAGGAATAAGTAACCAGTTACTTATTCCCGATTCAAATATTTTAACATATATTTGAATATTTATTCCTTATTCACACGGATATTTTTTTTAGTTGATTCATTATTCCAAGTTTAGTATGTAATTGGTTACCACTTAGTTAATGCAGATGAATGCTCGCTAGGGCATGCATTGGTGTAACTCAAACCTAACTGGAGAAATACGAGTGCTATATAAAGCTGAACTTAGCATACTTGTAACCGATTTCCAGAAATTGGGGTTACATAAAGGGGAGTTGAGAGCGGGTCAAGCACATGCCGCAAGAAGATTATATCTTACTTATACAGTTTGGTTGTTAAGTTTCATCTTTAAAAAGATTTGACAAGGACCCTTCTTGACATGTTATCTCTAGAGGATAGTGTAGTCACGAAAGAAGTTCTGAGGAATTTCGTTGAGCCGATTTCGAGAAATCAGCTAGATGACGGAAGTCTCGTACGACACATGCCGTAAGAAGATTTTAACATAGACCCTTCTTTGACATTTTATCTCTAGGGGATAGAGGTCCATTCACAAAAAATGTCCTGACGAATTTCGTCGAGAGGAAACAGCGAAATAAAGGATGCCATATGCGTACCTGGTATTAACCCCTCCCCCCGAAAAAAACCCAACATAAACAACAACAAATGTTAATAGAGTGTATCGATAGTTTGTACTAATTGAACACCTGCTAAGAGGATTTTGATTTCAACGTCTCTTGCATAGTATCTAAATAGGTACACATTCTAACAGCAGAAAGAGGTGTTTTTTGTGGGTTTTTTTATAAAAAAATTCGTCGAGGCGATTTCGAGAAATCAACGGCAAGACGGAGGTCGCGTAAGACACATGCCGTAACAACATCATATTTTTATACAGTTTTGACATGGAATCTTCTTTGATATTTTATCTCTAGGGGATAGAGTCAATTCTCGAAGGAAATCCTGACGAATTTCGTCGATAGCAAACCGCGATATAAGGGGCGTCTGATGGGTACCGGGTATGAAAAACACGCAAAGATCAATAGACTGAATCAAGAGTTTGTACTAATTGAACGTCTAATTCAGTGGTGGGCAACTTCTCTAGTCGGCGGGCCGGATATGGGAAAATGAAGTTCTTGGTGGGCCGGATTACAAAAAGAATAACTAACAGTCACTGTTACTGCGACGCAGTAAGAAAGTAGTAGGAGATTGCGGCCGGATGTGACCGCGGGCCAGTCAAAATCCCGTCGCGGGCCGGGTCAGGCCCGCGGGCCGTATGTTGCCCGTCCCTGGTCTAATTAGAGTATTTTGATTTCAACGCCTATTGGACAGTTCCTGGTTAGGCACCCGTGCTAAAAGTATAAAAAAAATTTTTTTTAAATAAATACGTCGAGTCGATTTCGAGAAAGTCGCGGCCACATAAAGGCGGTCGGGTACAACACATTCCGTATGAAAATTGTATTTTACGTATATATTTGGGCCATTGAGTCCCTTCTTTATAGAGTTTGACATAGACCCTTCTTTAACATTTTATCTATACGGGGATTGAGTCCATCCACGATAGAAGTCATGACGAATTTCGTCGAGAGGAAACAGGGAAATAAGGGATGCCAGATGGGTACCGGGTATGAAAAACACGCGAATGTTAATAGATCGTATCAATAGTTTGTATTAATTGACCCCTTACTTAAAGGATTCTGATTTCAACGCCTCTCATACAGTATCTAAATAGAGCCCCATTCTAACAGCAGGAAAAGTTTGAAGAAAATTCGACGAGCCGATTTCGAGAAATTCGCTGCTAGAGAAAGGAGGTCGAGTACAACACATACCGTTGTACAGTTGGGGCCATTGATATGGATCCTTCTTTAATATTTGATCCCTAGGGGATAGAGTGCATCCACAAATAAAGTCCTCACGAATTTCGTCGTGTGGTAAGAGCGAAAAAAGAGGTGTCCGACGGGTACCGGATGTGAAAACACTCAAATATTCATAGGTTGTATCAATAGTTTGTACTAATGGAACCTCCACTTAGAGGATTTTGATTTAAACGTCTCTTGGACATTATATCTAGCTAGGGACCCGTTCTAAAAGCAGGAAAATATAGAAAAATTTGGTCAAGCTAAATTTAAGAAATTCGCGACTTGATAATGGAGATCGAATACAAAATATGCCGTAAGATTATATCTTACGTTACATTTGGGACACTACGTCACCTTTTGATTGAGTTTTGACATAAAACACTTCTTTGATATTTTATATCTCGGGGATAGAGACCACCTACAAAGAAAGTCCTGATGAATTTCGTCGAAAGGAAACAGCGAAACAAGGGGCGCCCTATGGGTACCGGGTATGAAAAACACGCATATGTTAATAGATTGTATCATTAGTTTGTACTGATTGTACTCCAACTTAGAGGATTTGATTTTAACGTTATTTGGACAGTATCTAAATAGGGACCCGTTCTTACTGTAGGAAAGGTGTAAAGAAACTTCTTCGAGCCAATTTCGAGAAATTCGCAATTGGAGAAAAATGGTCGAGTACAACACATGCCGTCAGAAGATTACATCATACCTAATCAGCTGGTTCATTACATCCCATCTTAAGAGTTTTAACATGGACCAGTCTTTGATGTTTTATCTCTAGGGGATAGATCCATCCACGATGGAGGTCTTGACGAATTTCGTCAAGAGGAAACGACCAAATAAGGGGTGTCCGATGGGTATCGGGTATGAAAACCACGCAAATGTTAATAGATTGTATAACTAGTTTGTACTGATTGTTTTCCTACTTAGATGATTTTTATTTCAACGTCTCTCAGACATTATCTAATTAGAGGCCCGTTCTAACAGTAATCAAGGTTTGAAAAAAATTCGTAGAGCCAATTTCGAGAAACTAGCGGCTAGATAAAGGAAGTCGAGCAGAACACATGCTGTAAGATTATATCTTAGTTTTCATTTGGGCCATTATGTAACCTTTTCAGTGAGTTTTGATATGGAACCTTCTTTGATATTTTACTTTTAGGGGATACCGACCACCAACGACGGAAGTCCTGATATATTCTATTGAGAGGAAATAACACAGTAAGATGTGCCCTACATGTCCCGTATATGAAATACACGTCAATGTTAATAGATTGTATCACTAATTTGTACTAAGAGTACCTCAACTTAGATGATTTTGATTTCAACGTTTCTTGGTCGGTATTTAAACGGGGAAACAGTAGGAAAAGTTTGAAGAAATTCGTCGAGCCGATTTTGAGAAATTTTCGGCTAGATGGGGCAGTCGAGTACAACGCTTGGCGTCAAAAGATGAGATCATACATATATTGTTGGGTCATTACGTCCCCTCTTAAGAGTTTTGACATAGACCTTTCTTTGATATTTGATCTCTAGGGGATAGAGTCCATCCACGAAGGGAGTCCGGACGAATTGGTCAAGAGATAAGAACGAAATAAGGGGCGAACGGTAAGTACCGGGTATGAAAAACACGTAAATGTTAATAGATTGTATCACCAGTGTGTACTGATTGTGCTCCAACTTAGACGACTTTGATCTCAACGTCTCTTGGACAGTATTAAATTAACGACCCGTTCTAACAGTTGGAAAGTTTTGAAGAAAATTCGTCAAGCCGATTTCGAGAAATTAGCGGCCAGATAAAAGAAGTCGAGCAGAACACATGCCTTACGATTATATCTTACGTTTACTATTGGGCCATTACGTCACTTCTTTGTACTGTTTTGACATGGACCCTTCCTTGATATTCTATCTGTAGGGGATAGAGTCCACCTACGAAGGGTACCTTGACGAATTTCGTCGAGAGGAAACAGCGAAATAGATGGCGCCTTATGTGTCCCGGGTATGAAAAACACGCAAATATTAATAGACGGTATCTATAGTTTTTACTAATTGTACTCCAACTTAGAGGATTTTGATTTCAACTGCTCCTGGACAGATTGTAATTAGTGATCAGTTTTAAAAGTAGTAAAAATTAGAAGAAATTTTGTCGAGCCAATTTCGAGAAATTCGCGACTAGATAAAGGAGGTCGAGTACAATACATGCCGTAAGAAGATGATATCTGACGTATTCAGTTGGGGTATTACTTCCCCTCTTAAGAGCTTTGACATGGGCCCTTTCTTCGATATGTTATCTCTAGGGGATAGAGTCCATCCACGATGGAAGTCCTGACGAATTTCGTCCAGAGGAAACATGGTATTAAGGGGTGTCCTATGGGTACTTGGTACGAAAAAAACCTAAATCTTTATATATTTGTATCAAAAGTTTGTACTAATTGAGTTTCTACTTAGAGGATTTTGATTTCAACGCCTCTTTGACATTATCTTGTTAGAGACCCGTTCTTACAGTACGAAAAATTTGGAGAAAATTCGTAGAGCCCATTTCGAGAAATTCGCGGCTAGATGAAGGTGGTCGGGAACAACACATACCGTAAGCAGATTATATCTTATGAACACAGTTGGGCCATTACGTCCCCTCTTTAGAGTTTTGACATGGACCCTTCTATAATATTCTATCTATAGAGGATAGAGTACATCTACGACGGAAGTCCTGACGAATTTCGTCGAGAGGAGTCAGCGATATAAGGGGGAGTAGGTTATACGAACCGGGTATGAAAAAATGCAAAAGTTAATTGATCGTATTAATAGTCTAATAAAGGAAGTCGAGCATAAAACATCCCGTACGATTGTATCTTATGTTTACATTTGGGCCGTTACGTCCACTCTTTATACAGTCTTGACTAAACCACTGCGCGTGACCTCAGTAGGAGTGAAAAATATACGTCAGAAAATTTTGGTCTACTGGCGTTTTCGGTGAACACAATAAGGTCATTCATGACTATGACGTCGTAAAGATTTATGCAATTCAATAGCTCAACATTTCTCACGTACTGGGCGAGATTCGCCAGAGCACTTAGGAGGGTGTCGTCTGTATCTCTGCGAGAGTCTGAAGCTGTCCACCGGCATGGCCTACATGCCGTGATCCGATCTGTTTAAATTAACAGCTGTATAGAAACAACGCCGTCTACATCAGCACACCAGGCTTCAGGTCGTTGTCGAGCGCAATTAGCATCGCAATCGGCCCGTCGGACACTTTCTGAACAGAGAGTAGTAGCCGACGTTACGGGCAAGGCGAAGGCACGCGACCATCCCCACGAGCCAAAACCATCCAATGGGTCACGCAGTTTTGCGAGTTGCCAAGGTTGACAATGACCTTTGTACACCTCGCCATGGCAGACGCGTCAGCTCATCATGCATGCAGACGCGGAAGAAGTGTTTTCTGTTGGGCGAGCCGGAGCCGGTTAAAGTTGGATATGGTGCTCGCCGTGGCCCCATGCCCTTGCTTCCATCGCTGATGTTGATGAACCTTAGGGCCAACCCAGCTAAGGCGCCTAGTGGCGGCCTTGAAGGTAGCTAATTGCTCCGCGGTCACCGCCGCCCTGGCAACAATAGCCAAGGACGTAAGACGAGCAAATAGGGGAATCGAAAAAGATACCGACTTCTTTGCGATCGAAGACGGCATGGAAAATTATTTTGTAGGCCACCCGTATGCGCATGTCCAGGGTGGCCCTCAGCATTATTGGAAGCTAGAGCTGGACCGCAACCTGTCACCCCGGCCAATCTTCCAGGCTGAGAGTTTCTCCAATTATTAGAGGGTGAGGACTTCAAAATGTCTTTTTATAGGACATCACATGCACGTATGTACCATGGGTGGACATCAAATCTTTTTTGCGGTGGGAGTGTGGAAAACCGTCCTTAGTTCTCCACTGCAAGAGAAGGACTGAATATGTGATCTCCTTATGTTCTTTTTTATATATAACATATATTGAGCTCAATATCTCTAGAAATCGGCCCAACAAATTTTCAAGAAATCTATCCAGTGATGGAACGGATTCATAGACAGAAGTTCTCCAAGAGGTGCTGAAATCAGACTTCTCGAAGTACAGTATTTGTAGGTACAAAATATTGATACAAACGATAGCCATTCAACGTGTTTTTTTTACATCCGATACCCAGAAATTGCACCCTCGCCCCCATTTCACTGATTCCTCTCACTTCGTCAAGATTTCTTTTGTAGTTTCAACATATTCCCAGACATAAAAAATAAAGAAGGGCCAATGCAAAACTCTTTTCGAGGGGTATTCAAGGGGCCATGTGTGTGTATGTATATATATAAGTATGGCGGTATGCGGCGGAGAGGCAGAAAGTATATGGGCGGGCGGGCGCGGGCGGCGGCAAGGGCGGCGGGGAGGGCGGCATGATTTTAACTTTCACACCTTGCTCTCTGCCAAAGTTTTACTAAATTCTGCTAAAGGGCTGTAACGCTTCAATACTGCGGGTATCCATAACGACCTTCAATACATCCTGTAGGAGTAAAACATACCATATGTACAATCTTTCAAAAGAAAGATTGATCGCGAGGTCATTTAGGCGAGAACCGTAGGATCCAGATAAGGACAGAAGAGGCAATCTCCCCGTGGTCATCGTTATAACGACCGTGTATTAAGCTCCGGAATTATCGAAATCGGCTCGAGAATTCTCCTTAAATGTTTTCTACTGTTAAAACGGGCCCCACCTAGATACTATCCAAGAGACGCCGGAATCAAAATTCTATATGTAGGGGTACAATTAGTACAAAGTATTGAGATAATCTATGTTCAAGGTGAGTTTTTCATATCTGGTACCGAAAAAGCGCCACTTATTTCGCTGATTCCTCTCGACGAAATTCGTTAGGACATCTTTCGTGGGTAGACTCTGTTCCATATATATAATATGTCAAAGAAGGGCCCATGTAAAAGATGCTTAAAGGGGGACGTGAGGGCCAACTATATACGTAAAATACAATATTCTCATGCTATATGCCGTACACGGTCATATTCATCTAGCCGTCAATTTCTTGAAATCGGCCGGAAGAATTTTCTTTAACCTTTTTCAGCTGTTAGAAAGGGGCCTTATGTTTCTCAAAGCCGGTAGCCCCTAATGCGCCCCTTATTTCGCTGTTTCGTCTCCACGAAATTCGGCAGGACTTCCTTCGTAGGTGGACTCTATCTCCTAGAAATAAAATATCAATGAAGGGTTCATGTATAAAGAGCTGACGTAATGGCCCAAATGTAAACGTACGATATAACTTACGTCATGTGTTCTTCTCGACTTCCTTTACTTAGTCACTAGTTTCTCGAAATCGGCTCGACGAATTTTCTTTAAACTTTTTCTGCTACTAGAAAGGGGCCTTATTTCGATACTGTATAAGAGGTATTGAAATCAAAATCCTCTAAGTAAGGGTTCCATGAGAACAAATTATTGATACAGTTTATTAACATTTGCGTGTTTTTCATAGCCGGTACCCCTTAATGCGCCCCTTCTTTCGCTGTTTCGTCTCCACGAAATTCGTCAGGACTTCCTTCATAGGTAGACTCTATCTCCTAGAGATAAAATATGAATGAAGGGTCCATGTCAAAACTCTTTAATGTGGGTACGTTATTTCCCAACTATATACGTAATGTACAATCTTCTTACAGCATGTGTTTTACCCGACCCCCTTTATATAGCCGCAAATGTCTCAAAATTAGCTCATCGAATTTTCTCCAAATTTTGCCTACTATTGGAACACATAACTACCTAGAAACCGCCGAGGAGGCGTTGAAATAAAAATCCTCTAAGTAGGTTTTTATTTGGGTTAAATTATTGTAGCGGCAACTTCCTCGGCTACACTACACCCATTCTAGCTATCTCGATTTCTTTAGGATAGGTCTTTGTATTTGGAGTGATACCCGGCTGAATCTCTCTGAGGACTGGTATTCCAGAGTGCGACAGATTTCTACCCCCTACTGAGTCGCCGGGTCGCTGAGTCGCCGACTGGGTGTCCTCTGGTCGGCGACTGCGTCGTCAGCTGAGTCGCTGAATGGTCGACGGGATCGTCGTCTGGATCGCCAGGTCGCCGACTGGGTCGCTGACTTGCTCGCAGAGTGCCGACTGGGTCGTGGAGTCGTCGACTGGGTCGCTGAGTCACCGACTGGGTCGCTGAGTCACCGATTTGGTCGCCGAGTCGCCGACTGGGTCTCCGAGTGAGTCGCAGAAACGTCGACTGTTTTGCTGACTGTGTCGCAGAGTCGCCGACTGGGTCGCTGAGTGTGTCGCAGAGTCGCCGACTGGGTCGTCTGTGAGTCTCAGAGTCATCGACTTGGTGTCCTGTGGTCGCCGGGTGGCCGACTGGTCTCAGAGAAGCCGCCTGGGTCGCAGGTCGTCGACTGTGTTGCTGACTGTGTCGCAGAGTCGCCGACTGGGTCGTATATTTGGTCGCAGAGTCGCCGACTGGGTCGCAGAGTCGCCGACTGTGTCCATGACTATTTCCCAGAGTCACCGACAGGTTCGCCAGTTTGGTCGCAGAGTCGCCGACTGGGTCCCCGAGTGAGTCGCAGAGTTCTCGACTGTGTTGCTGACATGGTCGCCGAGTCGCCATCTGTGTAACTGACTGTGTCGCCAGCAAGGTCGTGGTCGCGCGTCGTTACTCGATCACGATCGACACACAGAGAGACGAACAGTGCGAAATGATGAGACAAGAGATATCATCAGTTAAAATGCGTATTGTCGCAAGATTTCCGCGTTTCTTGGACGAGCCTTGCAGCGCCTGTATCTTGGTGGACGAAAGTCCTTGTCCCTGTACTTTTTAAATTCACCCGCCTGGCCTTTTCCTGTTCGGTAAACTAGGACCAAATGTGCTTGCTCCGGCGGGTGGTTATACTGTTTCACTTGCAAGGGGAGGTCTTTACACAATACCGCTTCATTAAAATTAGCTTATATGAAACGAAAATTACTTCGTGGATCGCCTCTATCACCTCAATATTAAATGTCAAAGAAGGGTAAATGTCAAAACTCTTTAGGAGGGTACGTAATATCCAAAATTTACACGTAAGATATAATTTCCTTACGGCATGTGTGATACCCAACTTCTTTATCTAGACGAGAAAATCTCGAAATCGGCTGTATAAAGTTTCTTTAAACTTTTTGCTCCTGTTGGAAACGATACCGGGTTAGATATCGCTGAAGAAGCGTTGAAATCAAAATCCTCTTAGAAGGGGTTCAAATAGTCAAAATATTGAACCAATCGGTCCACATTGTGCATGTGTTTTCATACCCAGTAACCACAGGGACCCCTAATTTCGCTGATTCTTGTCGACGAAATTCGTCAGGACTTCCTTCGTCGTGGGTCGCCTCTATCCAACCGAGATAAACTCTTCAGGAAGGGTCCATTTCAAAACTCTTTAAAGAGGGAATGTAATATCCCAACCGAGTAAGAAAGATATGATCTTCTTACGGCATGCAGTGTACCCAAACCCGTTATACAGTCAAACGTTTCTCGGAATCGGCTCGACTAATTTTCTTTAACATATTCCTACTGTTGGAACACACACAAATCTAGATACCGCCAACGAAGTGTTGAAAACAAAATCATCTAAGTAGTTGTCAAATTAAAAATGATTGATCCAATCGATCTACATTGTGTGTGTCTTTCATACACAGTACTCATAGGGTACCCCTTATTTCCCTGATTGTAGTAGAAGAAATTCGTCAGAACGGCCTTCGCGGGTCGATTCTATCCCCTAGAGATGAAATGTCAAAGAAAGGATCCATTTCAAAACTCTTTCAAGAGGGTATATAATGTCTCAACTGTATAGGTAAGATATACATTACGGCATGCAGTGTACCCAAACCACTTGATCTAGCCGAAAATTTCTCGAAATCTTTAAAATTTTCTTACTGTTGCAACAAATACAAATCTAGATACCGCCGACGAGGAGTTGGAATGAAAATCCTCTAAATATGTGTCATGTTAGTACAAATAATGATCCAATCGATCCTAATTGTGCGTGTTTTTCATACTTGGTACTCATAGGGTGCCCCTTCGCGGGTCGATTCTATCTCTTGACATAAATTCTCAAAAAAAGGTACATGTCAAAACTCTTTTAAGACGGGACGTAATAACCATGGGTGTACGCAAGATATGATCTCCGTACATGTGTTGTACTCAAACTCTTCTATATAGCAGCGAGTTTCTCCAGATCGGCTCGACGAATTTTCTTCAAACTTCTCTTCTGCTGGAACAGATTCCTAGTAGATACTTTCCAGGAGGCGTTTAAATCAAACCCCTCGAAGTCTGTGTTGAATTAGTACAAATTACAATTTATTATTGCTCAAATCGATCTACATTATGTGTGTATTTCATACCAGGTACCCTTAGGATGCTCCTTATTTGGATGATTCCTCTCCTTGACATTCGTCAGGACTTGCTTCCTAGGTCCAGTAGAGATGAAATGTCATTGAATGGGTCAATGTCGAAACTTTTTTAAGGAGGGGAGGTAATGTCCCAGCATTATACTTAAGATATAATCTTCTTACGGCATGTGTTCGACCCGAACCCCTTTATCTAACCGCGAATTTCTGGAAATCGGATAGAGGAATATTTTTTTGAAAATTTTCCTATTGCTAGGACGGGTCCCTCATTAGTTACTGTCCAAGAGACGTCGAAATCAGTCTTATGATTAGGAGTACAATTAGTACAAATGATTGATATATTCACATTTTCGTATTGTTCATACCCGACACCCATTGTGCGCCCTTATTTCGCTGTTTTATCTCGACGAAATGTCAGAACGTCCTTCGTTCGTGGACTTTATGCCCTAGGGTTAAAATGTCAAGGAAGGGTCCGTGTAAAAACTGAATAAAGAGGGGACGTAATGGCTCAAATGGAAACTTAAGATATAATCTTACAGCATGTGTAGAGCTCTTATTACTTTATCTAGCCGCGATTTTCTAGAAATAGGCTGGAAAAGGTTTCTTCTAATGTTTCCTACTGTTAGAACGGATCACTACTTTTGTAATGTCCATGAGACGTTGAAATTAAAATCCGCTAAGTAGGAATACAATTAGTACAACCTATTGATACAGTCTATTAACATTTGCTTCTTTTTCATACCCTGTACCCATAGCACGCCCCTTATTTGGCTGATTATTGTCGACAAAGTTCGACTGGTCTTCCTTCGTGGGTGTAATCTATACACTAGAGATACAATCTCAAAGAACGTTCTATGTAAAAACTCTAGAATAGGCGGACGCATTGGCCAAAATATACACGTAAGGTATAATCTTCTTACGGCATGTATTGAACCAGACCTCCTTCACCTAGCCGCTGATATCTCAAAATCGGCTCGAGGAATCTTTATGAAAGTTTTCATATTACTAGGACGGGTATCTATTTAGATACTGTCCAAGAGATGCTGAAATCAAAATCCTCTAAGTAGGAGTACAATTAGTACAAATTATTGAAACAATCTATGAACATGTTCGTGTTGTACATGCTCGACACTCATTGGGCGCCCCTTATATCGCTGTTTCTTGTCGACGAAAATCTTCAGGACTTCCTTCTTTGGTGGACTTTATACTCGAGAGACGACGTATCACCCGAACTCCTGTCTATAGCCACGAAGTCGGCTCGAAGACATTTCTTCGAACATTTCATACTGTTAGACCGGGTCCCGGTTTAGATACTATACAAGAGACGTTGAAATCAAAATCCTCTAAATTGGGGTGCAATTATTCGACTATTGATACAATCAATTAACTTTTGCGTTTTTTCATACCCGGTTCGTATAACCTATTCCTCCTTATATCGCTGACTCCTCTCGACGAAATTCGTCAGGACTTCCGTCTTAGATGTACTCTATCCCCTATGGATAGAATATTATAGAAGGGTCCATGTCAGAACTCTAAAGAGGGGACATAATGGCCCAACTGCATTCATAAGATATAATCTTCTTACGGTATGTGTTGTTCCCGACCACCTTCATCTAGCCGCGAATTTCTCGAAATGGTCTCTACGAATTTTCTCCAAATTTTTCGTACTGTAAGAACGGGTCTCTAACAAGATAATATCAAAGAGGCGTTGAAATCAAAATCCTCTAAGTAGAAACTCATTTAGTACAAACTTTTGATACAAATATATAAAGATTTGAGGTTTTTTTCCATACCAAGTACCCATAGGTCACCCCTTTTTACTATGTTTCCTCTGGACGAAATTCGTCAGGACTTCCATCGTGGATGGACTCTATCCCCTAGAGATAACATATCAAAGAAAGGACCCATGTCAAAGCTCTTAAGAGGGGAAGTAATACCCCAACTGAATACGTCAGATATCATCTTCTTACGGCATGTATTGTACTCGACCTCCTTTATCTAGTCGCGAATTTCTCGAAATTGGCTCGACAAAATTTCTTCTAATTTTTACTACTTTTAAAACTGATCACTAATTACAATCTGTCCAGGAGTAGTTGAAATCAAAATCCCCTAAGTTGGAGTACAAATAGTAAAAACGATAGATACCGTCTATTAATATTTGCGTGTATTTCATACCCGGGACACATAAGGCGCCATTTATTTCGCTGTTTCCTCTCGACGAAATTCGTCAAGATATCCGTCGTAGGTGGACTCCATCCCCTACAGATAGAATATCAAGGAAGGGTCCATGTCAAAACAGTACAAAGAAGTGACGTAATGGCCCAATAGTAAGCGTAAAATATAATTGTAAGGCGTGTTCTGCTCGACTTTTTTTTATCTAGCCACTAATTTCTCGAAATCGGCTTGACGACTTTCTTCAAAACTTTCCAACTGTTAGAACGGGTCGTTAATTTAATACTGTCCAAAAGACGTTGAAATCAAAATCGTCCAAGTTTTGGAGCACAATCAGTACAAACTAGTGATAAAATCTATTAACATTTACGTGTTTTTCATACCCGGTACTAACCGTTCGCCCCTTATTTCGTTCTTATCTCTTAACCAATTCGTCCGGACTCCCTTCGTGGATGGACTCTATCCTCTAGATATAAAATATTAAAGAAAGGTCTATGTCAAAACTCTTAAGAGGGGACGTAATGACCAAACAATATATGTATGATCTCATCTTTTGACGCCAAGCGTTGTACTCGACTGCCCCATCTAGCCGAAAATTTCTCAAAATCGGCTCGACGAATTTCTTCAAACTTTTCCTACTGTTGAACGGGACCCCATTTAAATCTCGACCAAGAGACGTTGAAATCAAAATCATCTAAGTTGGAGTACTCTTAGTACAAACTAGTGATACAATCTATTAACATTTGCGTGTATTTCATACACCGGACATGTAGGGCACCCTTTATTGTGTTATTTCCTCTCAATAGAATACATCAGGACTTCCGCCGTTGGTGGTCGGTATCCCCTAAAAGTAAAATATCAAAGAAGGTTCCATATCAAAACTCACTGAAAAGGTTACGTAATGACCCAAATGAAAACTAAGATATAATCTTACAGCATGTGTTCTGCTCGACTTCCTTTATCTAGCCGCTAGTTTCTCGAAATTGGCTCTACGAATTTTTTTCAAACCTTGATTACTGTTAGAACGGGTCCCTAATTAGATAATGTCTGAGAGACGTTGAAATAAAAATCATCTAAGTTGGAGAACAATCAGTACAAACTAGTTATACAGTCTATTAACATTTGCGCGGTTTTCATACCCGATACCCATCGGACACCCCTTATTTGGTCGTTTCCTCTTGACGAAATTCGTCAAAACCTCCATCGTGGATGGCTCTATCCCCTAGAGATAAAACATCAAAGACTGGTCCATATCAAAACTCTTAAGACGGGACGTAATGGCCCAGCTGATTAGGTATGATGTCATCTTCTGACGGCATGTGTTGTACTCGACCATTTTTCTCCAATTGCGAATTTCTTGAAATTGGGTCGAAGAAGTTTCTTTACACCTTTCCTACAGAAGGAACGGGTTCCTATTAAGATACTGTCCATGAAACGTTGAAATAAAAATCCTCTGAGTTGGAGTACAATCAGTACAAACTAGTGATACAATCTATTAACATGTGCGTGTTTTTCATACCCGGTACCCATAGGGCGCCCCTTGGTTCGCTGTTTCCTTTCGACGAAATTCATCAGGACTTCCTTTGTGGGTGGTCTCTATCCCCGAGATATCAAATATCAAAGAAGTGTTTATGTCAAAACTCAATTAAAAGGTGACGTATTGTCCCAAATGTAACGTAAGATATAATCTTGCGGCATGTGTTGTACTCGATCTCCATTATCTAGTCGCGAATTTCTTAAATTTAGCTCGACCAATTGTTTTTCTGTATTTTCCTGCTGTTAGAACGGGTCCCGAGCTAAATCATGTCCAAGAGGTGTTTATATCAAAAACCTCTAAGTGGAGGTTCCATTAGTACAAACTATTGATACAACCTATGAATATTTGAGTGTTTTTCACACCCGGTACCCGTCGGACACCTCTTATTTCGCTCTCACCACACGATGAAATTCGTGAGGACTTTATTTGTGGATGCACTCTATCCCCTGGAGATAAAACATTAAAGAAAGGTCCATATC
The DNA here is from genome assembly GCA_016617855.1 of Megalonaias nervosa. Lineage (NCBI taxonomy): Eukaryota > Metazoa > Mollusca > Bivalvia > Unionida > Unionidae > Megalonaias > Megalonaias nervosa. The sequence continues at coordinate 1,225 of JAECUM010001581.1, read as the reverse complement.
AAAACTCTAAAGAGGGGACGTAATGGCCCAACTTTACAACGGTATATGTTGTACTCAACCTTCTTTCTCTAGCAGCGAATTTCTCGAAATCGGCTCAGCGAATTTTCTTCAAACTTTTCCTGCTGTTAGAATGGGGCCCTATTTAGATACTGTATGAGAGGCGTTGAAATCAGAATCCTTTAAGTAAGGGGTCAATTAATACAAACTATTGATACGATTTATTAACCTTTGCGTGTTTTTCATACCCGGTACCCATCTGGCGTCCCTTATTTCCCTGTTTCCTCTCGACGAAATTCGTCATGACTTCTTTCGTGGATGGACTCAATCCCCGTATAGAGAAACTGTTAAAGAAGGGTCTATGTCAAACTCTATAAAGAAGGGACTCAATGGCCCAAATATATACGTAAAATACAATTTTCATACAGAATGTGTTGTACCCGACCGCCTTTATGTGGCCGCGACTTTCTCGAAATCGACTCGACGTATTTATTTTTAAAATTTTTTTTTTTTTTATACTTTTAGCACGGGTGCCTAACCAGGAACTGTCCAATAGGGTTGAAATCAAAATACTCTAATTAGACGTTCAATTAGTACAAACTCTTGATTCAGTCTATTAATCTTTGCGTGTTTTTCATACCCGGTACCCATCAGACGCCCCTTATATCGCGGTTTGCTATCGACGAAATTCGTCAGGATTTCCTTCGAGAATTGACTCTATCCCCTAGAGATAAAATATCAAAGAAGATTCCATGTCAAAACTGTATAAAAATATGATGTTGTTACGGCATGTGTCTTACGCGACCTCCGTCTTGCCGTTGATTTCTCGAAATCGCCTCGACGAATTTTTTTATAAAAAAACCCACAAAAAACACCTCTTTCTGCTGTTAGAATGTGTACCTATTTAGATACTATGCAAGAGACGTTGAAATCAAAATCCTCTTAGCAGGTGTTCAATTAGTACAAACTATCGATACACTCTATTAACATTTGTTGTTGTTTATGTTGGGTTTTTTTCGGGGGGAGGGGTTAATACCAGGTACGCATACGGCGTCCTTTATTTCGCTGTTTCCTCTCGACGAAATTCGTCAGGACATTTTTTGTGAATGGACCTCTATCCCCTAGAGATAAAATGTCAAAGAAGAGTCTATGTTAAAATCTTCTTACGACATGTGTCGTACGAGACTTCCGTCATCTAGCTGATTTCTCGAAATCGGCTCAACGAAAT